>LPNX010224181.1:8982-29284 GCA_001517045.1 Pseudotsuga menziesii
ATGAGTTTCAGAAATCCCATGTTTACTTTCTATTTTTCTTTCACATTCCTTTTCTACATTCTGCAATGCGGATTGCAGATTGTAGAAATCCCATATTTTTCTTACATTTATCTTCCACTTTCTGTTATCTGCATTCCACAATGTGGATTGTGGAGTGCAGAAAACCCTTATCTTCCTTATAATGTTTCTTTTGGTTTCCACATGCAGATTGTGAACTATGGAAGCAATTAAATACTTTACAATTTGACTTGCACTTTCCTCTTTCTGCAATGCGGACTACAGATTGCAGAAAGTACTTATATTCGTTATATTTTGACCTTGTTTCTGCTTCCGCAATGCGGATTGTGGATTGTAGAGACGCTCCTATTCCTTGTAAATTTTACTCTTCTTCCGCTCCTACAACACGGATTGTGGTTTGCATAAGCACTTGATTTCTTTATATATTTTTAAGATTCCATGGCCCTTTCAGACCCAAGTTTTTAACCTATCTTCTCTGTGTTTTTCTTGGAAAGACTAAGGAGTTTCCAACCCTCGATGGAATCACAGCTGTTTCCAAATGATTGACTTAGACCATCTCAGGCTTAGGTACTTGGTGGTGTACAACGACCAGTGCCTAAGAATCTTCCCTTCACAGTTTTACCCTCCCTTATGAATTTAAGATATTATACAGGGCATTTCCAAAACAGGAAAAGGGATAAACCTAGGAGAGCACATTGGATTCCCTACCAGGGGTCCGTTAGACTGGATTAACAAAGAATCATGCAACTTCCTAGTAACTATTTACAAAACAACATTATCCCATTTGAGCAACCATATTACCAAATACATATCACAGTCATTCAAAATAGAGTATGAATATACACCAGCTCATAAGAACATTTTCATCAATAAAACTAAAACATGTATTTATTAATTTCATTAACATTGAACACATATTAACACGTGTAAAGGCATTCCCCGAGACCAATAGATTTGTAGAAAACAAACCTAGTAATCAAATATTTTTGTAAAGCGAGCCACAATTAAAGGGGAACAACCACGTCCCACCCAACCGTAAATTAGGCACAAATATGCTCTGTCCTCAATCACCGCCAAGTTAAAATATGAGTGCCAAGAGCGGAGACAACCAACCATAGTTTAGTTTCCAGGAAGAAATCACTTTCTTAACATAGGGTTCCCACACAACAAGTATTTCTCTCAACTCTTTCCTAACACAGAGTGCTCACACAACAAGAGTTCCTTCCTTCCCAGCATACTCAGCAACATCCTGCCACCTCACGTATGATCCTTTATAGTTTGGTTTCCTAGGTCTTACTTTGTAGCTATGTTCCATTCCCCAAGGAATCCCCATCAACCACTGCATTTTCTGATTTCTCCAAGGTTTGTTCGAGCTTTCTTTGCAGCTATAGTCCATTCACCATTGAATCCCCATCAACCACTATGCCCTAATTTCTCCAAGGTCTTTCCAGTGCCATTAAGGCATTCCAATGACTATTGTATTTTACTGAGGTTTAATTCTCTTCGTCTCCCCCTCTTGCACACATAGTCTCTTATTTAACCTGGCTTGTCCCTTTCATTCTGAATTTCATTAAAGGAAAAATGTAGCGGTTACAACTATCCTCTAGGGACCATTTGGATAGATTCCGCAATCATCCAAACCCATCAAAAAACAACTTGATATTAAATATTACAAATAATGTTCATAAATCGCGGGATATTACATCCACAAACCCTTATTGAAAAAACTATCTTTAGTGTTCTCAGTGTTCCTCCACAACTTCTGGAAATACACCTGGGTACTTCTTTCGCATATCTTCCTTGAGTTCCCAATTCGCCTCCTCTGGGCTAAAGTGATTCCAATTCCATTGCACCTTAACCTGAGCAAGGACCCAGTTTTGAAGCACTGTTTCTTTCCTATCTAGAATGTGCATATTTCCCACTTGAAATTCTCCTTTTGGTTCCACTTGTATCACATTCTAGTCAATGATATGAGTGGAACCATGTATATATTTCCTCAACAATGACATATGAAAAAAATTATGAATTCTTAAGTGTGTTGGAAGAGAAAGTTTATATGCGATGGGTCCAATCCTTTCCAAGATTTGAAAGGGTCTGTAGAACCATGGTGCTAATTTGGTACAACTTCCCAATCTCAGGGAACTCTTTTTGGGCTTGACTTAGAGGTACACATGATCTCCAACCGAAAATTCTTTATGCTGTCTCTTCAAGTCAGCATAACTCTTTTGTACCTTTCGAACAGTCTATTCCATTTCTTGTAACATTTCAGGTCCTACTATCAGTCGATCCAGATGGCTATCCCAACTAATAGGGTTATTACACTTCTTCCCATATAGGATTACGAATGGGATCATCTTGGCTGGGGCCTCATAACCATTATTGTATGCAAACTCTACTAGATGCAAATAGTCTTCCCACTTAGTGGGACTTTCCATGACATACATCCTCAACATGTATTCAATAAATTTCTTTGTTCAATCTATTTGTCCATCTATGTTAGGGTGGTAGCTAGTGCTGAAATTTATCTTGGTTACTAACCCTGCAAACAATGACTTCCAAACGTTTGATGTAAATTTGACATTTTGGTAAAAAATTGCCATCTTTGGTTCTCCATGAAGTCAGAATACTTCCTTCATAAATATTTCTGCAACATTGACAACCTTCTAAGTGGATTTCATAGGAATAAAATGAGTAGACTTGCTTAAATTATCTACCACAACCATAATTGAATCATGTTTTTTTTGAGTTAATGAAAAACATGGGATAAAATCTGAGGAAATTACCTCCCACTTCCATTCGGGAATTAGAAAAGGTTGTAACAAAACTAATGTATGTTGATGTCCATCCTTCACCTATTGACATTCCAAACATTGAGACATATAGTCAACTAAATATGCCTTTAATTTGGGACAAAAGAATTGTTTTCTCAGCGTTGTGATCATCTTTTGGTAACCAGGGTGCCCTGCATAAGGAGGTATGTGCATTTCATTTAGAACAAACAATTTTCTATCTACAACATTACATATGTATATTCTCCCTTTAAACCAAATTAACCTTTTCTGTTCTACCTTGAATTCTTTCCCATTCAAGTTTACCTCGTCTTTCAACAATTTATTCAGTAAGATTTCATATTTAGCATAATGGATGCTGGCTGTTTTTATTCTGATCATCGGATCACTTTCTGGTTGGCTCATAGTAATCTCATATACTTCATGATCTCGTTGACTGAGTGCATCAACCATCCTATTCTACTTACCCTTGATATGATTTAATTCAAAATCTAATTCACTTAAGAAGGCCATCCATCTTGCTTGTCTGGCATTTATCCCCGACTGAGTAAACATATTCTTTACACAGGTGTTGTCTATTAATAAAAGGAACCTTTCCCTAACATGTAGTGGCACCACATTTTTAAGGCATGCACTACTACTGCCAATTCTAGATCACGCACTACATAATTTCGTTCATGCTGCTTTTAATTTGCGAGATTCATAACATACCACATGTCCTTGTTGAGATAATATCCCCCCCCAATCCCTCTTTACTAGCATCCATATAGACTGCGTAGTCTTTATAGGGTTCAGCCACCTTTAAAATTGGAGCCATGGTCAACAATCCTTTTAGGTTTTCTCTCTTAAGGTTTGTAGCACAATTTCCAAATGCTGTTGATGTTCTTCGTCAATCTTGGAGTAGATTAGGATTTCATAATGGAACATCAACACAAACTGATCTAGGTACTTGTTGAAAATACTTTTCAATAGGCACATGAATGTAGCTGGGGCATTGGTTAAGCCAAAAGGAATTACTATGAATTCATAGTTCCCATATTGGATCCTAAGGCTATTTTGTTTACATCTCCTTCCTTAATCCTAATCTGGTGATAACCAGATCGCAAATCTAACTTGGAGAAGATTCTATCTCTCCCCATGTAGTCAATCAGATCATTAATCTGAGGCAGAGGATACTTGTTCTTGATGGTTACTTTATTCAGTTGTCTGTAATCTATGCAAAGTCTTAGAGTCCCATCCCTTTTCCTAACAAATAAAACTGGTGCTCCTCAAGGAGACACACTGAGTGTAATGTAACCCTTATCTAGTAGTTCTTGTAACTGAATTTTCAATTCTGTAAAATAAAGGATGCTCATACAATAAGGTATCTTAGATACTGGTGTAGACCCCAGAACAATCTCAATGGAGAAATCTATTTCTCATTGAGGGGGTAGTTCTAGTATCACTTTTGGAAATATATCCATAAAATTACTTAAGACTAGGTGGTCTTTTACCTGTGTTTGACCTTCATTAAGGAGCAGGTCAGTGACCCTCACCGCATACAACTTACATCCCTTTCTCATATACCTTTTCAATTGCATGGCAGAGATTTTCCTCAACGAGACATGTTTAATGACACCTTCCATCTTCCTAACAATTTGATCCTCATCGACATAAGTAAAGGTTTTATCAAAACAATTTAGTATTACTTTATAATTTTCTAACCAATCCATGCCAATAATCATATCATATGACCCTATAGGAAAAACATTAATATTAACCCTAGTCACATGATCCATTATTTTAATTTCACAATCAACAAGTGTAATGTCCCCAAAAATTGAAAATAATTTGTTTTATTAGGCTAGTAAAAACTACCTATGCAGAACATTATTGGACTTGTGGAATATAACATACACCGAATGTACCACTATTTGGTTGTAATCTGTTCTTACATTCTATTATCTTGCTTTCAGTTATGACTATTACTATATTTTACTTACGATGTCATAATGCTTGTTTACGACATTATTCTTGTGGTTATACATTATTGTACATGTGTCATTACTTGATTATATGCTTTGCTTATTTCTGCATAGTCTTACTTGTTATTTATATGGTTCTAACTTAACTTTGTTTCTAGAACTAAAGTGAGTGGAGTGGCGGGACTAGTTCTCCCATGTGGCATTACTGAGAGGTAAAGTGTTCACTTGTCTAGGAGGCTTAGTTCTTTGAACTAAGGCACCTCTTTCATCTCGTATGCAGATTATACTTAGCGAAGGGACTTATTTCTAAGGAATGCTAAACATGTGGATCATTAATGCACCAATTAGTTAATTGTATGGTTCCTCACAGACTTGGCTTGATAACGACGTAAAATACCATCTTTATTAATTATCTAACATAGATAAATTATCTATGCTATATCTATTAATTGTTATAATTATATTTCATGTTTATGATATTACAACTATTAACATATTTCTTATTTATTTGATGGCAAGTTGTAAGATTGGTTTAAGATGAAACTAGATTTTATTCGTAGCAATAATACTACCATGCCATTTTTCATATGCCATGGTTTCTAAGAATTTAAGCTTAGGGAACATAGATATGCAATGTATCAAGGCTTAAGCCTATGGTTTAAACAATACAAGTTATATGCTAAACCTGTACATGGTGGATCGACTTTGGATTAGCGTATAAAGTGCAAGGGATAAACATTATACAATTCATTACATTGAGCAATGGGGTGGCGAGATATAACATATAGTTTGAAACTTTATGCGATGGGGTTTAAGGCTTACATGGGAATGGGGACCCACGTTAATGTAACGAATGAAAAACTATGAAAATGTGGGTTTTGGGTGGATAGTGGACACCAGGTTGGCACCATTAATGCTTCTTGGGGTTTGGGAAGCCCAAGCTTAGGGATTGGCTCCACGAATGGTTTGGTCATTTTGCTTGGTCTGTGGATGGTTGTGGTCTCGTCTCTGTGTTGTGAAGGAGGCAACGCCATGGGTGACGAAGGTAAGCTTTGTGGGTTTCATGACTGTGTTTTATGTTTGTTTCGTGGCTCTTTCTTTGTCATACTTCTCATTCTCGTCATTTTGGTGGTTGCAGGTGGCAGGGTAAGCAAGGAGTGGGATGGCTCAGAGCTCATAGCTAGTTGAAGGAAGATTCCATCATAGTCACTGTAATCCTGTTACACAAGCATAAGCTTGTCACATCTCGGCATTGTGGGTAGGACTGGGTTATCATGCTTCTGTTTGGGGTTTTTCTATGGGATTTCAATTTGCCTTCGGGCCTGTGTATGCAAGTTTTGGGTTTGTATATTGATGGTGCTGTTAGTAGTAAAATGGGGAAACTTGGGACTTCTAGCAGACTGTGTTTGTTTATGTAAATCATGTTTTGATTTTGGGGTTTGTAAGCCTAGACAACACCATTTCTTGCAATGGTGCCATGGCCCTTGGCAAGACTGTGTAAAATTGGATTTCATACTGTAATGGTGACTTTGTAAAATTATCTATCCTGTGTTTTTGACAATGGTTAAAGGACTGGATTGTTTGTAAATTCTTATGCTGCGGTAGGTGTTTATTAAACTTGGATTGCATAAGGCATTTTCCTACGTGGGTGCTCTGTGTAATTGCTTATATTTATTTCTTGGTGTAATTATTTGATAGCGTATGGGTTTCTGGCCACACCGTGCTTGGCATGAGCCATTCCCATGCTTGTTGTGATAGTTTGGATGGTTGCACTTCTTGCTGTTTCATTTTATTATTATGTGATTTGTAATGTGAAAAAGCCATGGGTGAAAACCCACGATGGCTATCATTGTTGTAGGTTTACTTTTAATGGACCATGTATTTAGTTATTTGTGATCGTGTCCATGCTTACAGTGTGGGTGCAGAACCTAGGGTCTTGCGACCTTGCTATAGCGAATGCATTTTCTTATTAAAGCCTGCATACCCTCTGTGTATAGCGTGGCCATGATTACTGTAAACAATGACTCTACAGGTTTCGAATCCTGGTCGTGGTTGAGGTAAGGTGTATGTAATTAAATTGAGGGTTACGTTTTGGGGCTTGGAGGCCCACAAGATTCGATTCCTTCCCTCCCATGTATATTTACCTGGACTGAGTAGAGATTTTCGATATGGTTTAAATAAAGAAACGATTCCTATATATCATTCTAATTACAGGGTTTTAATTGATTTTTTTAATAGAAACTATAAAGGAGAATATATAAAATAGGCTATGCACAACCATTTAGTACAGAAAACAACAACTTAGACTTTCTAGTAGTTCCAAGGAAATAGATACAAAACTAGGCCATAAAGAAGACCTCAATAAGCCAAAGAGAGTTCTAGTATTTCGAATAATTACAGACATAGTGTAAATGTGAACAAACTGCTGATTAAGTAAAATGCAAAAAAACATTTTCTCAAAGAGGATCATTTTGGATTGCCTAGTTTCCCCACAGGCTGGTTGATAGATACCTCCTCCATGTTCTAGACTACTTCTCCTGTATTTTCTTGGGCTTGACTTCCCTGATTCATCTGAACCAAAAGCTGAAGTTCCTCCTGAATGCAATCTATTTTACCCATGATTTCCTTCAGGTTCATCTCGTTGTCATCAATTGTAATATCCTCAATTTCAGACCTAACACGTATAGGCATGTGCCTATTGATTATGATGATTATCTTGATGTTGTATTTTATATTGGGTCGAATGCTCCAATGCATATGAACATGATGATTTGTTTTATATATTGGGCATAATCCAATTATTGAGGATATATGTATATGTTTGTTTGTGTTGGGTGTGGACCATGAAGCGCATGATTGACGAGATGTTTTGTGTTGAGCGAGGAGCTCTAGAACACTTGAGTGATTGATGAATTGTGTTAAGCAAGAATCTACGGATCACATGAGTACTTACCTTTGTGTTGAGAGAGAAGCTTTGGAACACATGAAAAGATAATTGGATTTGTTGGGAATAATCTCTAGAGCATCCAATCTTTGGCCATTGTATCCCTAGGTGTATTGTACAAGTACATCCTAACATTTTAGTGTTGAGTGAAAGCTCTGGAATTGCACTATGTTTGTAAATCCATGCTATAGGTGTTGAGTATGGGCTCTGGTAAGTGCTAGGGGTTACTGAAAAGAATTTAATAACTTCTGAGTGAAAATGACTTGAGAAAAATATTGATCTCATCATACTTATTTATAAGTGATAAACGAAATTTTGAATTTTTGTATTCTCATCAAAGTACTAAAGAGATACCACGTTATACGAGGTAAACCCAATGTAACAACCTGATTTTGACCCCATTTGCATTAAATGTATATGATGTATATATTGTAATTAATCATGGTGTGGAGCTAAAGGAAAAATCCCCACCATCAATTTAGCATTTAATGTTCCGACGATTAAAATCGTTGCTGATGGTATATCGTGATATCCAACACATTATAATTTTGGCATCATGTAAATATGCATTTTAATTAAAATAAACCCCAACCAGCTATGTCCATGCAACCATGATAAAAATGGCATGATTTTTCTAAGGATAGGCAATCAAATTATTTAACCCTTGAGGCCAATGGGGAAAAGCCAAGTGTTTGCTGTTAAACCCATTTAGTTGTCACCCACCCTTTTGACTTACTCACCTTCGCTTGTCTCAATCAATCAACTACCAAATTAAAAACTTCTGATGTTAGTTGGGCAGTTATTGCTGGGAAATGGTGTGTGGCAGGACTGTCAGTCCTTTCCCACACGCACACTTCACCAATAGACTCATTCACCCTCACGTGGGCAGGAAGAGAAGACACCCATTTTTTCTTCCATTCTTTCCCATCCTCATGCAGGGACGGTTGGATTCTCTCCTCACGCACAGGTTTTGGGATTTTTCCCTCACGCAGAGAGCTGGGGAGCCATTTTGGGGCATTCATGATTCTGGATTGGCCATGCATATTGTCCTCACACATGCATACCACAACTAGTTCAGTCTTCCATTTTTCTGATTTTGCTATGTGTGCAATTTCCTTCAATTTGTGGGTCTGTGTATACGTTTCCATCTCCAATTTTGGGTTGTGCCTTTCTCATTGCTTCAGTGGCGAGATCATGGATTTTTGTTTTCCCCATGTGTGTGGGTTGTTGCTGAGTTGTTTTTTCCACGTTAGTGTTGGGCACCCTATATGAAAGTTAATTAAATCCAACATACAGAGTGTTCAATATAAATTTTCAACCCAGGGAAGTCTCTTATTTCAAGGATAATGTGCATTGTATATGCTTTAAACACTAAGTAGCTGATATTGTAAATGAATGACCCTACTTTCCTGTTCAACCGAACTCATCCCATAATCTACTTAATCTAGCTTACCTTCTTAAGAATACAATCACAAATACCTTCTTACAATCCTTAATCTAGAATCAAAAGATTCAGGAAACAAACATCTAAATTACTTTTGCAGAAAGTTAAATCCTTAATTACCAAGCCATCTAAAGATCCATCTCAACTATCTTGATTTGACTTAATCTAGGAATTCAAAGTACAAAAGTTAAGTTCTACAATTATAAATGTGAAGGAATAAATTGCAAGGATCTAAAGAAAACAACAATTGAAAGAACTAGGGATGAACAAGGTTGTCACAGCTATCACACAGTTGCATAAGAGAAAGTTAACCTACATAGTCGACTGTCACACCATACCGCTGGAGTTTATAGGGGATGCAATTACTGATCATTCAAATGAACACACAACAAATCAATGACTGTTGTAGCTTACTGTAAATAAAGGAATTTCTCACAAAATCCAAAACACACAACAGAATAAATTAAATACCTAATTAACTCAGCAATCCCTATGGAAAGGCGGGCCCAGCCTTCACACAGAGATGCTAGGAGTAGCACACATTAAAATGTCGAGATCTGAAGAATCAAACTCCTTATATTAAAATGGCAGATGAACACACAACCTCAGTCACAACTTATACAATAAATTTGATTAATTTTTCAACCCCTGGCTCGAAATAGTTCCCAGTATTTACACAAGTACAATCATAACATCTTCCCACTATTATCAGGAAGCCATGAATATCTCTGATCTTCAGGCTGCCCCAATTACGATAAGTTGTTACAGTCATGGACGGATGAAAGAAAAAAATATAGGAAGGATGTTACTCGAGCTACAAATGACGATCATGATCAATTGAGAAGATACTTTGTGGATTACAGCTATTCTTGAGCGGCGGCGCACTGTTGCCTCCGAATCTGTTGCAGCATGTTGCACCAACCTTTGTACAGCTCACGTTGAATAGTATCCTTGGACCGCATTCTTTGGGAAACTATGGAATGGATGGCGATCATATCAGCAATGAATCTTCATCCCTCTCTTGGAGTGTTCATCCCGCTACACCTGTATCCTTTACATCTCGAATTATCTTTATAAAACCACCATATGTTAGCATAATTCAAGATATAAATCCCTAATTACAACAATCCTAAGCATTAATAAAATAAGAAAATGATTAACCATACCTGTATGAATTGATGGACCGAGTGAAGAAAAAACATATGTTTAGTGTACATAATAGAGTAGGATGAGCCAAAAAGAGGTAGGTAAAGGTGGCAAAAAAGGGGTCATTTCTGGGCCCAACATCTCCCCCCAACTGTCCTGTTGCATGTCCCCATGCAACAACCTCCATTAGTCTGAATTTGAATCTGGCATTGTACTTCATTCATGGAGAGAAGAAAAGTTATATGGGAATTCTGGCATTCCATGTTTTTCCAAGAATCCCTTATGGAAAAACCAATATCTCCAACACCTCTGCTCATCTACCTTTGTTAATGAGAAGTCTTCCCTGTATGGTTTTGTTGGCCACTAGATGAGAGGAAATTTGAATTTGAGTGCCAGCTAATTAACTCTACATTCCATCATGCATCCAACATATCCCTCAACCTTGGAAAGTGCATGTTTAAAATTCCTGTAACAGTAGGGATCCCAATTTCTTAGGGTTGAAGAGGCATCTTGCCATCTGTGTTGACTACCTTCCAAATCCAATTGTTGATGCTTGGAAATCTGGCTAACACAAGTAGAGATAACCTTTTCTTGAAGGTCCATTATCCACTGAGTTTGGATGGGACATCAGAGTACATTCTGATGACGAGTAAGGAGAAGACGAGGGTTTTGAGGTTCACTTCAAATCCAAAGGTTAGAGTGGGACTCATTATGAGAGAAAGTTTGGAAGGATATTTCCCACTGAACATGATTTCTAACAAATGAGGGAAAATCCCTCATCTAAACATCACCTGAGAAATGGATAGGATTCGAATGGTGATCCAAGGGACAAGCCAACTCATGCAAATAAAGCTCAAAAAGCAATTTCTGCTCCTCAAAGTCGCTTTCCAGAAATGTTTCTAGGAATTTAGCTGAGGTCGCTATTTCATACGGTCTCCCTTATTTTATAGCCCTCAGTTTAAACCAAATGAACTGCTCAAATAAAAACACAGGATAAGAGAAGGATGGTACTCTAGTACCCAACAATTCATGGGAAAGAGTATACATCTGATCTTTTTCCACTTGCATGGATTTGAACTCTTTTAGATCCTTTAGCTCCTTCTATAACTCTTCCCCGTAGAGTTTATGGGAAATGAGTTCTTCCACCCCCCTTTCCTTCAATTCCCTGATAGTCTTCCTATGTTCAGCAAGGGAAACCATCCCTTCTAGATACCCCTCCGCCTGAGTCCTCCACTTCCCCACTTCTATTCTCAGGATTGAGAGTTATTTTGTCAACCTCAGGATTTCTTCATCTTTAGCATGTTCTTCATTATTAGAATCCAAATTGACAAAATTTTGAGGAAGTTGAGTCCATACCTTATCATATGATGTTCCAATTTGAACATCCTGTATTGTCTGCCTGGATACTTCTGAAATCACTTTGGGGGGTGTTGGTTCTTGTGTAACAGCATCCCTTCCTTGAATTTCTCCTGCGGCAACTTCAACTATAGGTGCCTCTGAAACAACTTCTTAGGATGTCGGTTCTTGTGTAACAACATTATCTCCTTGGAGTTCTCCTATAGCAACCTCAACAGTTGATTGCGAAGGTGTTGGTTCTTGTGTAACAACCTCTTCCTGAATTTTGATCTCCCCATCTGCCTGATTGTTAGCTACAGCTTTGACAGGAGGATGCAAGGCCACTACTTCTTGTGTAACAGAGCCCCACCCTTCTATTTCTTCATGTTGATAGGGTTGAAGAGTTGCTTCCATGTCTTCGAGAATATGGAGCTGTTCTTCGAGGATTTCAATGTCCCCCGAGGATTGTGATTGCATTTGTTCATCCTCTCCTAAATCCAAATAAGGAATTATGTCCACTTCGGGATCGATTTCTTGTTGTTGCTTGAGAATGTCCACAACAATTTCTAGGGATGTTGGTTCTTATGTGACAACATCCTGGTTAAATTCCTCATTTTCCTACTATTGGGGTTCCATTTCTATTACTTATGTGTCCTGAGACGGTTCAGGAGTCATAGCGCAAACTTATTTGTTAAATTCAAGAATATTTTCAACCTTTGGTTCATCTACCCCCATTTTGGTGGCAAATTCAACGAGAATATTCAGGGATGCTGGTTCTTGTGTATCAGCACCCTATTCAAATTTAACATCATCCTAATGATGGGGTTCCATTTCTATTAGTTCTGTGCCCTGAGACGGTTCAGGAGTCATGGCACAGACTTCTTCGATAAAATCAAGAATAATTTCAGCCTCCGCTTCATCTCTCCCAATTTGGGTGGCAACTTCAACAAGAAGATTTAGAAATGTTGTTTCTTGTGTATCAACACCCTGTTTATCTGCTACTTCCCTTTACTAGAGTTTCTCTTGGGGAGCTTCACCATCCTTCCAATCAGATTGTCCTTCTATTGGTTGTGACTGTAATTCTTCATTTTCCCCCTTTTCTGTATCAGGGATTATTTCTGCATCCCCCACTTCTATCTTCAGTGCTTATTGTCCTTGTTCATCCACAGCTACATGTAGGGGTTGTTGTGTCACAAAGGAATGAACTATGAATTTGTAGCCTGACTGGTTAAAGATTTCTCCACACACAGGGCATACCACTCTTTCTTCCTCCTCACCATGCTTGGTAGGAGGTGATCCTTCTAATCAGTCTGCATCTTCAACCAGTGTGTATAGCTTCCTTTCTACCTGCTTCCTGCATTCTTCCTTCCAATTTTCTAGTTCTTTTCGAAGTGATTGTAATTCCTCTTTTAACATACCATTTTTGTATAGAGGTCCATCAATTTGAGGTTCTTTTGCAACCGGTTCCAGTGGGGCATCATTTTCTTTGGGTCTCAGAATGGGGAATTCAATCTGTGCCTCTAAGGTTTCCCATCTTGCCTGCGCTGCTTCAGCTGCTCTAACTGACTTGGTTCTTTTTCTTCTTATTGGTGATGATGCCTGTATCTCTTCTTTTTATCTCCTTTTCCTCTGTGGTGCAGGAATCTCCAGATTTGTAGCTGATGTGGAAGGGATATCTTCTATCTCAGCATTTTCCTGTTCTTCTTCAATCAGATTCCCCCCCATTCATGGGAAGATTTAGTGGTCAACACCTCTGTGTTTCCTTCTATTATAATGGCTCTAACATCCTCAACTTCAACTGTCGCAACATCTAATATTGCTCCAACTTCAGCCTCTGTTGTCAGAGCTTCCATATTATTTAATCTCTCCACAGGGTTTTCTTGTGCATTTTCCTCAAATTATTTTGCTTTGTCATTTGACTGGTCATCCGATCTAGTCTCATTCCCCCCCACCCCCAACTAAATTGGAGGAACTGTGATCGGCCTGTTGCTCCTCATCTCCACCCAACTATACATTTGCATGCTCCTCTTGATTTTGAACAACGCCCAAGAGTATAGGTACTTCTATTTCTTCCTCTATTGGAACGCCAGGCAAAAGGCCGGGTTCCTCATTTATTTGAATTTGACCTGTGAATTGCTCCCAGGTTTGGTTCCTTTGAACTAAGGCCCATAAGATTATTAATTTGATTAGACCATGGTGGGTAAGGGAGGAGTTTGGGTGCTTGGTTGTTCTAACAAACCCCACAATATGGTGTAGGTCATTAAATAGATAAAATGGAATGTTCAGTAAGGCTCTATGGTAGAGATGAGATAATAGAGGAAGTTCAAAATATTAAACAGTTTGATACCTACCTTCATAGGTGATATAATTCTTGAGGAAAATTGCTACTTGATCCAATGGCCGAGGCAGTGACTGTAACACTATCCCTTTCCTTGGTTGATGAATTTTCTCCCCCTCTATTAGAAAATATTGTACTGCAGTAGCATTGGGGGTTCTTAAACCAAACCAGGCTCTTCCCACCTAAGGAAGGTTGATGAATTTAGCCACTATTTCTTCAGAGACTTCTATACATAACCCCTGAACCTTTGAGTGGGTTTCTGTAAGATTTAAGGCAAATTGTAGAGCTATCTCTTGATGAAACCCATTTAGGTGTTGGAAGAATTCAGTCCAGCCCGTAGCTTCAAAAATAGTGAAAAATTCAACATTTCTTCTCAATTCTCATGTATTTGGAGGTTCATGTCGAGGTGGGATACCCATGTTTGTTTGACTTTAGAATTCTTTATCATTCCGACAGATTACAGGTCCCGACAATGGAGGTTAAAGCACAAGGTATCCGTGAACAACTGAGAGTGGAGTTGGGTAAATTCGAAAACTTTAAGAGCATGGAAATATTTCGAATTTTATCCCAAATTAGGAAAGGTTGCGGTTATCGAGTAACTTAAATGGCCATTAAGTCATACGAGTGGACAGTTAATGGTATGCAGGTGTAATAATGGATGAAGAAAGGAAGGTATGATTAATGTTGTCAAATCTAGTTAATGCTTAATCAAGTAAATAATCAGAACCATACCTTTGGAAATATGCGATGAACGGTGACCTTTGAGAATAGTAAAGCATGTGAAGTGTAGCCATTTAAATTTGATCATAAGTGCAAGCGTGCTATAAATTATGACCTTTTCTACCGACGGACCAAAACCATCGTGTCAATCTTGTCGAAAACATAATGAATGCTATGAAGGAAATCGGAATAGCCGGCATTCGGAATTGGGGCTAGATCTAGAGGAATCGCTAACCAAGGTTAGTCAGTGTCACCTGCCAACAAACAAACCTAGGTTAGTAAGTGTCGGGGTATAAATAGTAAAAACTGAATTGAAACAAAATGATTTAAACCTTTTTCCCTTGGTGTTCTAAGACACAAGTCTAGGAGGAGGTGACCCTTTCACCGTCCTCACCAGTGCTCTCGTCCCTACATCCAACCAGCCACAGTCAAATTTTTTAAACATTGAAAAGATTCAAAAACAAAGTAAAAGAGTTGTAATCTTACTTACCTAGTGGAGATGCAGATAGGGCTAGTTTCGGCTCCTCCGAGATTCCCTTATCCCTCCTCTGTCTGCACAAAAAAAACCACATCAGTTTTTTAGAAAAATCACTTAAAACTTGTTAAATAAAACCTTTCATAGTATTAACAATCCCTTACCTGTTAAAGAGCAGGTTTCATAGCTAGAGATGGTGGTGAGGTCTGGTAGAGGTGCAAGAAGCATGCTACAGATGGCCATTGGAGCCATGAAAACCACTGGTACATTTTGAAAAGCATCCAGGAATAAGGACATTAAATCCACAGGTAATTTTTGACACCCAAAAACCATTACAATTGCCATTAACAATGTAGATCCCTGACTCTCTTATTTTACAGACCAAACAACCAAACAATGAAGGATTCATACAAAACAACAACACATAACCCTTGTCACAACCCTAGGAATCATGTTGTACATGTGGACGACATAGATGCACTCTCCGGGCCAATAGTAAAGGCCTGGTTACGCTTTCAAATCACAACCATAGAAACACATTAAAACCCCAGGTCAATAACCGTACCAATTATTAATCACCATCATAACTCACAGCTAAGTGTAATCATAACACTACAATCATTGTTTCAAGCTAAGGATCGAAGATTGGGTTAAACCCTATAAACATTAACTTATAACCATATAACATTATAAACCAATGAACCTTTGTATTAATAATTCAACTATGGCATAACACCATAAACAAATCTTTAAACCATACAAAACATCCAAACCTTAACCATTACACGTTAGGACCAAGGTCCTCCCCATGTTTATGTTTTAACAATTGCGCATAGGAACTATGGTAAGACATTTTTTTTCTTATAAGCACCTTATTACATATTAAAAGGTGGTATCAAGACTATAACCTAGTATCCCAAGCCCTGGGGCTAAGCAAGCCTCCTTGTAAATCAAGATAAAAAAAAAAGAATGATTAAAACATCCCCTTCGTGCGTGGTTGGTCGTAAGGGGTTAAAACTATGTAAAAACCCACAATTGGTGAAACCTGTCAGAAGAAGTATTAATTGTGTAAGTAACAATACCAGGGATTATTTTAGGGGTGAAATTTATCCCATTGGCGAAATTAAAGGAGTTTCAAATTTTCCTTGGGTGAATTTATGTTATAGCTGATTTCACCACTCCAGGTGAATCACACTTTGTATGGCCTTCCCCTATCCCACTGCAGACTCCTTAGACCCCATGGACCATTTTTTGTCCTTTGATGTTTCCTTGGTCATCCCTAAAAACATGTGAAAAATGATACACGTAACGTTTTAACCTATAAGCGCGTATATACACGGGTTTGACCACTAAAACCACGTACATCGGGATGTGTGCATAATCCAAATCCTTTTGGAGTTTTCCTTGACATGGATCCGACTCATTTGACTCCTGGCCTTCCCTATGCCTTGAGATTTCTCGGATTCAACCTTTCATTACCCCTTTGAAAGCTATAAAAGGAACCCCTATGGTACATTGAAGGCATATGAGAGAATTGAGAGCAAAGAAACTATAGTCCATTCTTGCCGAAACTTATGCTTGAGTCTGCATCCCTTTGTCCCTTGGAGCACTAGTGTGTTCTTCCCAAGCTTTCCTTTTGCTTGTGAGCTTGCTATCGAGAGATGGAGGATTGAGGTGGTGGAGGCCCAAGTGGGGGATTCAGTTTCTCTGGTTCGTAGACGTGCCGTCAGAGGTTGTATCTTGTAATCTCTGATTTATATTAATAGAAATATCTTTTCTTGTCCAATAATGTGTGTTTAAATGAATATTTTATCCACGAGATTATGTCAAATTCTTGTACATTATTGATTATATATGCTAGAATAGATCTAGCACCATGATATATAGAATGCTTGTATTGTTTACTTGTTGTTGAGGAAGTAATCTATCAATTCAAGATGAAGATTGGAAAGCTCAACGAGGATCTACTTCAACCATCTGAAATAAGGTACGAGGTCTCATCCTTTAGTGTTAGACATTTAATTTCTATTGCATATTAAAAAGGACTAATTTCTGGAGTCAAGCTGTCTGTTGTGGTACCCCAATCCATAGGAATTTCTCTCCGTAACAGAATTGGCGACTCAGATGGGGAGTTCCTAGTAGTTGTCCTTTGGGGGTTGTTTTATCGGCATTTAATGAATTTGAATTGCTCTTTCTCTCTTATTTCTGTGTCGGGTCTAGGGGCATGTATGCCTGGTACTATTTGATTGGTGTGAAGTTTGTCTGAGCCTGTCTATTTGCCTTGAGTTTATGCACCTTTCTTCCCGTACGTGGGTTTTTAACTCACAGTCGCATATACACGCAGTTTTCTCTGTGATTTCTGCATATACACGCGGGTTTACTGCGAACAGTCATGTATTCCCTTGCTTTTGCCTTTTTGTGGAAGTTAATTGGTTGCTAGGTAAATTCTGATATTTGCTGAGTCTCCTTTGGCATTGCCTGAGTTTGTTTAGACCTCTGTTTCTGACTAGAAACATTTTTTTTAGGCTAAATTTTTTTAAGAAGGTTCTTATCATGGCATTTTCGATTTTTTGTTTGAGAATAGTGCATTAGAGTAATTTTACCTTAGTGCTTTGCTTGAGTGCTACTTGTGTGTGCTTGTAGAGTCTAGGCCCTAGGGTTCGTAGAGTCATTCTTTTGCTTTTTGCATCTCATTTTATTTCAAAAAATCCAAAAACATTTGCTTATCATCATGCATTGCATTTTGCATCTTTGCGTTGTACTTGCACTAGATTTTCTTTGGAGTACTAGTTAGGACTTCATATAGGAAAGTTTGCATTTATCATTTGAAGAAAAATTGTGCATTTCACGTAGTAGCATACCATGTTTTCATGGACACAATGCATTCGCATTGATTGTTAGGTGTGCATTTTACTTCATGTTGCTTCATAACACCATTAGTTGCACGGTCATATCCCTATTTTGAGTAGTAAAGCCAATTAAAATCAACGCTAAATTAAAATGAATTACACTCTTTTCTTTTCTAGGGTGCACCATCAAGCTTAGGTTTTAGGATCTTGGAATAGTTCATTGTAAGTTAATTCTCCAAGATCACTAAACAACAACATGTATGTTTAAATATTGTAACTTCGAAGAATATTCTATATGTATCTTTTTGTGGTCCTTGATGGTCCTACCGGGAGAACCACTTGTATTACATTGTACCCCGATGCTCCTGATCGGAAGAACTAATAAGAGTCATGAGGTAGTCCCCTCTAATTGTAAAGGTTGGTCATCAGCACCCCAGTGTGGTTACTTGAGCCTACATGTGTAACTCGAGCCTACATGATTTAACACGAGCCTACATGTCAAATGAGTTAACTTTAGTGAACAGATGAATATAAATAGAGGTGTAGTGCTCCTCATTTGAGACACACACTCACTCTCACTTGTGTAGCACATTAGTGGAGAAGAGAAGTAGCTGGAGAAGGAGGAGGATCAGGCTTTGATCTCCTTGCTGGTTTTATCTTTTATCTTTTTGGGGCATCTATATTGAGGAAGATTTTGCTGGGTTTTTCCCTTTAGGGTTTTCCCAGGATAAATCTTTGTGTTCCTTTTTTTATGGTTGTGCTTGTCTATCTTTCAGTGATCCTGTTTATATGCTTTTGTCATGAAAATGAAATGAAATACTGATGTCTTAGCTGAGCATATGAAAATTTAACATGGTATCAGAGATAATCTGAGAAGAAGACATTGTGCAGCTGCAGAATCTAGGGATTCTTAATTTTTGGGTCTCTCTCCACAATCCATCAGCAAAAGTATGCTAGGATGACTCTCCATTGGAGGGCGCATCTTTCTGTCGAAGCGGAATTCGATTCCGAGCATTTTCAATTTTCAATGTGGAAAATAGGGATTTCTACAGAAGAGGAATTTTTGAGTTAGACCAGCATAATATTGTTCTCCTCATCAAAACCAAAGTTTAGAGACTTGTATCAAGATATTTGGATGGGTGAAACTCCGGGAAAGTCAAACCCTAGTTTGACCCCGAGCTAGAAAACCCTAAATACTAAAACTGCTACGTTTTGGTACATTCACTATATTCCAAGATTGGTGAAGTATCAGGAGATACAAATTTCAGGGGATGAAGATAACATCCTGATGAACACTGTGTCCAAAATTTATCCTTTGATTCGCTGTATTCCAGGATATATGTTCTCTCCACGTTAGGGTTCCAGCCTCTTCCAGAATTCATCCCTAAACAGGACACCTGGGGAGAATTCCAATATCTTGTGCTATAGAGGTCCAAATGGAATTCCTGAATATGTTATAGAAAGGAAACGGACTATGATTTCAGTGATCTAAATATTAGACTCAGAAGATGAACCAGTGACACGTGGAATTCCATACAACTTCGCTGTTCTGAACAGTCCTGTAACAGGTCACCTTGGGAAAAAGATCATAAATACCAAATTGTGAAACCAATTATGATGAAACCTATGGTGTTGGATTAGGGACATGTGATTTTACTGCAGTACAAAATTTTAGACACTGAGGAGCAAAAATTTCATATATAGCACAGAAACAGTAACTGGCATTTTTGCAGAAGGAATTGGAAAATTTGGGCTTCCTGTTCCGGGAGCTTCCCTCCACTGTTTTCAGAAATGGAGTACATTGGAGAGCTCAATTTGAGGAGATATATCTGTCTATCCAATCATATTTGAAATATTCCAAGTTTTGAAATTAGGGTTTCTATGACAAACCCTAGATCAGCCAGCTCCAGAACCAGGACGGACACCTCAAATCGGTAAGATCTAATCCTTTGCTATGTTCATTTGAGGTTCTCATTTCAAAGTGATCTATCACATCAGCTTGATGATCAGATTGGTGAAGTTGACAACTTCCAAGCCTAGAAGTATATGATCTTTTTGAAGAAAATGGATTGGACACCTACATGAGCATAGAGGTTCCAGTTTCAGAGGGAGATGAGGCTAGAATCCTTTCACAAGAAGATCTTGGTCAAAGCTCAGAAGATCATTGATGATTCAGTCATGAATCAACTTGTACTACAAGTGTCTTCCCTAAAGACATCAATGAGGTTTGATTCCTTGACCAAGCTATTTGAAGGGAAGAACATAGATCAGAATATGACC
>LPNX010224181.1:30537-43780 GCA_001517045.1 Pseudotsuga menziesii
TTGAAATGCAAATTCATGGCCACACCCATGGACAACAAACCTGAAGCTATTAGCTGATGACTCATTAGAGTTAGTGGATGTGATTCACTATAGACAGATCATTGGGTCATTGATGTACTTAGCAAATACTAGACCAAACATTTGTTTTCCTGTGAACACCTTAAGTCAATATCTTGTTCAACCAAGACGGGTTCACCTAGTAGTTGCAAAACATGTGATGAGATATCTAAAAGGGACTATAGACTTTGGTCTATACTATGATGGTAGCCATGAGTATAGATTGTATGGCTACACAGACGCAGATTGGGTTGGAAGTATCTCAGATAGGAAAAACACACCAGGTATATGCTTTTGTTTGAGGTCTTCTATGAGTTCATGGTTTAGCAGGAAACAGTCCAGTGTTTCTCTTAGCACGGTTGAAGCAGAATACATAGCATATTGCTCTACTAAGTTGTGAAGCCATATGGCTTCAGAAGCTGATATCAGGTCTCTTTGACCTGAAGATGGACACAACAATGATTCTATGTGATAACCATAGTTGTGATGACAAAGAACCCTGTGTTCTGACGTAACACGTAGAAATCTGGTATTTCTATGTACAAGATAAGATGCAGATGATGATACTGTAGATGCAGATGATGGTGATTTAGTATTTATATACTGAATATAGAGATGATGATGTTTCGGTATTCCCATACTGAAGATATAGATGATAATGATTTCAGTATTCCCATACTGAAGATATAGATGATATTTCAGTATTTACATACTGTAGATATAGATGATGGTGATTCCGTATTTCTATACTAAATATAGGGATGATGATGCTTTCAGTATTTCTATACTGAAGATATAGATGATGATGCTTTTAGTATTCACATACTGGAGATACAGATGGTGATATATCAGTATTCAGATACTGAAGATGTAGATGATGATGGTTTGGATGATGATGTACTGATGAAGCCTCTGCCTCAAGTAGAGTTCGAACACTTTCAAGACAAGCTTGGTGTTGTTCGGAAAGGCCTTCCTCGAAAGAGGGAGTAGTGATGTTGCAGTGGGATTGTATCATCCCTGAGCATTTTCCCTAAAGTGATCCAGAGACCTCGGTCCTCGAGAATGTGGTAGGATTGCATCATCCTTGGACATCATCCTAAAGTGATAGGGACTGATTCTCCCGTAATCAATCCGGTGGCTTCGGTCCTTGAGAATGTGGTAGGATTGCATCATCCTTGGACATAGTCCTAAAGTGATAGGGACTGATTCTCCCATAATCAATCCAGTGGCTTCTGTCCTCAAGAATGTAGTAGGATTGCATCATCCTTGGACATAGTCCTAAAGTGATAGGGATTGATTCTCCTGTAATCAATCCAGTGTCTTCGGTCCTCAAGAATGTGGTAGGCTTGCATCGTCCTTGGACATGGTCCTAAAGTGATAGGGAATGATTCTCCTGTAATCAATCCGGTGGCTTTGGTCCTTGAGAATGTGGTAGGATTGCATCATCCTTGGACTTAGTCCTAAAGTGATAGGGACTGATTCTCCCATAATCAATCGGGTAACTTCGGTTGTCGAGAATGTGGTCGGATTGTATCATCCTTGGAATTTAAGTCCAAAAATGATCCAAATACTTTCTATCTTTGAGTCGTGGATTGCAGGTTGTTGGTGATGATGATGATGACGTACTGATCGAAAGATCAGAGTATGATGATGATGACGTACTGATCTAAATATCAGAGTATGATGATGATACACTATGATTATGATGTTTCTGATCGAAAGATCAGAGTATGATGATGATGTTTCTGATCGAAAGATCACAATGTGATGATGATTATGATCAACAGATCAGAATATGATGATGATGATGTTGTTGCTGATCGAAAGGGCAAAGTGTTGATGTTGATATTGCTGATCGAGAGATCAAAGTAATGAAGATGTTGCTGCTGATCGAAAGGTCAAGGTGCTGAAGATGTTGTTGCTGATCAAAAATTCAAAATGCTAAAGATGTTGCTGATCGAAAGGACAAAATGCTGAAGATGTTGTTGCTGATCGAAAAGTCAAAGTGCTGAAGATGTTGCTGATCGAAAGGTCAAAATGCTGAAGATGTTGTTGATGATCGAATAGTCAAAGTGCTGAAGATGTTGCTGATCGAAAGGTCCAAGTGCTGAAGATTTCGTTGCTAATTGAAAGATCAAAATGCTGAAGATGTTGTTGATCAAAGACTGAAGATGTTGCTGATGATGAAGAATGAAGATCGAAGATGAAGACTACATGATTTTGAAAAGCTTCCAATGATTTATAGATGTGTTACCCTGTTGATGTTGATGATGTCCCCTATCTCTACTCTTGTTATTGTTGATGTTGCTGTAGAATACCCTTCTCATTAAGGGGGAGTGTTGAAATATTGTAACTTCGAAGAATATTCTATATGTATCTTTTTGTGGTCCCCGATGGTCCTACCGGGAGAACCACTTGTATTACATTGTACCCCGATGTTCCTAATCGGAAGAACTAATAAGAGTCATGAGGTAGTCCCCTCTAATTGCAAACGTGGGTCATCAACACCCCAGTGTGGTTACTTGAGCCTACATGTGTAACTCGAGCCTACATGATTTAACTCAAGCCTACATGTCAAATTAGTTAACTTAAGTGAACGGATGAATATAAATAGAGGTGTAGTGCTCCTCATTTGAGACACACACACACTCTCACTTGTGTAGCGCATTAGTGGAGAAGAGAAGTAGCTGGAGAAGGAGGAGGATCAGGCTTTGATCTCCTTGCTGGTTTTATCTTTTATCTTTTTGGGGCATCTATATTGAGGAATCTTTTGCTGGGTTTTTCCCTTTAGGGTTTTCCTAGGATAAATCTTTGTGTTCCTTTTTTTTAGGGTTGTGCTTGTCTATCTTTCAGTGATCCTGTTTATATGCTTTTGTCATGAAAATGAAATTTAATACTGATGTCTTAACTAAGCATATGAAAATTTAACAATGTATGTGTCTGTCTAGTTAGTGTGTGAAATCCTTGGTATAACCAGTGTTTCTCAGGATCCTCCTCTCAAAAGGGAGTTAAGCATGAAGCAGTGTGAGCGGTTATTGATTGGGATGACCCCTAGTCATAACTGAGTGGCACCGGAGATATGTCCAGGATTGTATTCGTATTTTGGGGGCTCTTTCGAGAGTTTCGGGCTTTGCTACCCTGCCCATATGGTCAATCCCACCTGCGACTGTCCTCCTGAGCATTGATTATATTGAGGTGAGCTTAGTGGCCTTACCTAGGATATCAAGGGGGTACTTTACAGGGGTTATTCTAAGGGTGTCCCAGCCAAGTTGGGGTCGGACAGCACAGTCACTTTACGCGTTGAAGTTGAGGGCCACAATAATTGGTTACGTACCTCCTCTTGTTGTGTATGGGAGACTCAAGCCTCTCTTAGGAGAGACATACCTGCTTCATTTGGGAGCTCATTTATCTAGCCCTTGTTTTCCTACATTTGGCTTTAGATTTTATTAGTGATTTCTCTGTGCATGATAGTTGGCCTAGGGTTTACATAAATAGAGAGTCTTTTCTATTTTTTGAGTCATTGTGGATTTGGGTGCGGCTCCTTTCCATTCTCGTCGTTTAGTAGGACTTCCGCCTTCTACTTCTCCTCCTCCTTTGGGAGAGAGACCTAGACAGTCCAGGTGGAATATTTCGCACATTGATTCACACACCATGGGAGACCATTTAGAGGATATTCCTGAACCACCTCCTCCCATTTGTGTAGATGATGGGGAGTTTACTCCTACTTACGATCCTTCACCCAACTTAGCTGAGTTAGGTCCTGTGATTTCTGAGATAGGGACCATGCACAATAGACCTACTCACTCTAGGGTTGATTCCCCATTGATGTGTTACCAGTATGGAATGCCGGAGGATGCCGAGACTCATTTTGAACCCGCCAGCACTAGCTACAATAGTTATGCTATGTCTGATTTCCCTACACATGATTTGGCATTTCATGCCGAATCCGACTTCGAGCCTAAGACTATGCCTGGGGGCACTTTCATTCCTTACCATGCGGAGAGGTTTGGGAGCACTAGTAACATTGCACCTTCCATCCTAGTGGTGGAAGTTACATCACATATCCCTCCTAGGTCTAGGGTTCGTGATCCGATTAGGATACCTGATCCGAGATGAGTGACGATAGGCAGAAGCACGTACATTATTACTCAGATTCCTTCATCCTTAGTCCCTAGTTATTCAAATGTACATCCTCCACCTTATTCGCGTGGTCCTTCGAGCCAGCACATGGCTATGAGTCAAGTCCGTACTGCGGTTACTAGACCGATTGTGTCTCAAGTTTACATACCGCCCGTTGCTTCGGGAGGCTATGTTCATACTTCTATAGTTCATCTTACTACTTCTGGGGCATATATCCCTACTTCCGGTATGTATATCCCTACTTCCGGAGTGTATCTTCCTACCTATGAAGTGTCTCATGGGGCATCACATGCAATGACTTATCGACCCTATTATGGGACACAGTATGGATAGGGTTCTTCACCTTATGGGGCAGGTATCAACAACCTACTTACTCTCCTAATTATGTCTTTGTAGCTCCTACTAGTCAAGGTCCACCACACTATGGTGCTTCCATGCCACTCTATACGGGTCATGCGGGAGGAGGACACTATGTCCAAGGCCATGGTAGTAACCAGACCTATATGAATCAGGGAGCAGTCCATCGACCTCATCATCCTAGGCTCCCTTTCCTCATGATGCTCAATCTTCCTGACTTATCGAGATTGATGAACGATCCTATGGCTCATGACCCGGGTTGGCCGACCGTCCCTACCAAGCTTCCTTCGGACATACCTAAGTTCAAGGGCAAACCGGGAGAGGATCCGAGTGGACACATTACTACGTTTCACCTATGGTGCTCTTTGAATTCCTTACATCAGGACTCAGTCCATTTGAGACTATTTCAACGCACCCTTACAGGGCCTGCCATGAAATGGTATATAGAGTTACCTAGGGGAGCTTTTGCTTTGTTCGACGACCTTGTGATGAATTTTCTTAATCACTTCCAGCTACCAGTACATTATGACGTTGGTACTGAAATCTTGTCGACATTTCAGCAAGATAAAGCCACACATATCTCTGATCATATTCAAGAGTGGCGTAGATGGAAGAGGTTAATTAAAGCTTTTATACCGTCGAAGTTCCTCCTCAAGTGGTTCCTCAAGTCGTTATTGCCATATATAGTGAAGGATGTTTCAACATTCGGAGTGCAAAATGAGGAACAAGCAATTTTTAGGGCACAGGAACTGTACTTGATCTATGCTCAGTCCAGTTTGTTGTACAAGATTATTCCCAATGCTCCTCATTCCAGTTTTGATCCCAAAGTCAAACCTGGACCACATGCCGATGGCATTGTGGGTTGTGCAAGTGAAAAACCTGTGGATTCAGTTGCAAAACAAGTTAGTCAATTGTCAATCAACCAATATTCTTCAGGACAAGCTACGGCTTTGTCTCAACCCACCCAATTGATGAGTGTACTTTTTTTGCAATCATCGTACTAGAAGGGTAACCAGCAGCCCAGACGGAATAGAAAAAGGGGTAAAAATAATCGAAAGGGTGGGAATAATAATGAGAATGCTAACAGTAATGAAAAGAACGACTGAAATGCTAGGGGGGACAAGCAAGCTAAATGTAAGGTTAAGTTCCATTACAAGTTGTGTAAGTATGATCACCTCACTTACTTGTGCCCTCGTATTGAAGAAGCTTCGAGATTCTTGGCACAAGGCCCAGCTGTGCTAACTAACCCTTTACTACATAATCAAAATATGAACTCGAAGTCCCATGACTAGTCTGGTGATGATCATGATCCGCTAGAGGGTAGTGGTCGTGGGTGCATTAACATGGTCCGTGCTGTGAAAGTTGTGACCCGTGCGAAAGATTATGGTTCGTCATAACCTAGCCCAGGCAAAGAGCCTGATCCACCAGGGTCCCCTTTGCATATTCAGAAACCTACAGATAAACCTGAGACTACACCTCACATTCCTAAGGGAGTCCTTAAGCATTCAAGGCATAATCAAAATGCCCGAGCCGCCGAGAACTATTTAGTTGTTGAGGATTTGGGCCACACTCCTTGTGCGATGTCTGCATTGGAAGTGCTTCAGAGTTGTCCTTTGCAAATGAAGGTGTTGCTTTCTTCCCTTGGTGTGAATGATGATGATTCTTCCTCTGTGATTAAATTTGAAACCACAGGACTTCATCCTTGCTTTCCCTACTATGTGTCTCTTTTGGTTCACATAGAATGTCTTAATATGACCATCAAGCGCACTATGATTGACGAGGGCGCTGCTGCTTCTGTGATGTCTTTATCCTGTTGGAAGGGTATGGGTTCTCCTGAGCTGTCTAAATCAACGACTATGTTAACTGCATTCGATGGGAGATATTTTAGGCTGCATGGCATCCTTCCTTCCCTTAAAGCTCGTTTGGGGGGAAGACCATTGCGATAGAGGTCAAGGTGGTTGATGCACCCCTTGACTACAATATCTTGCTGGGTAGGAACTGGATGTATAGTATGCAAGTCGTTGCTTCTTCCTTGTTCCATGTTGTATGCTTTCCACATAATGGAAAGATAGTAACGATTGATCAAATGACATTCAAGGATCCATCTGTTACCGCATCTTCAGGAGCTTCAATCCCGATCATTGAGCACTCTCAGTCGGCAACTGGGAGTGTGGGTGTAGGCATGTATCCATCCCTCATGGGAAGCTTTAGTTGTCCTGCACCAATCCTCATGATAGGATCTAGTTCCGATGAGGATTTGACATCTACGACATCGGTGTCTTTTTTCACGAGTCATATGGAAGATCCCTGGATTCTTCCTACACCGAGTACTTCGAGTGAGCCCTTTGAGACGAACGTGCCATTGCCTACAGCTATGATAGCTTATCAAGCTAATCTCAAGTGTGTTGCAGAGCCTAGTCCTTCCTCTTTACGGATGGAGGAGGAGGACCCTTATGTGCTGTCGGCATGGGCAGTACAGTCTTCTCACGTGCATGACTACCTTGATATGGTTTTCCGTTTGGATGAAGCGATTATTGAGGCTATGTCGGGAGTTGAGCCACCATGGGAGGAACTCCATCATATATTGTACTTTCTTCCAGAGCTTGACCATTTGGAGCATGAGGATTTTAGGGCGGTTCTTAGTCAGAGAGTTGGTAGTCCCGTGGTTCCATTAAGCTCTCCTGGTCTGATGGCTGATGGAAACATGGCGAACATATCTTCAACAATTCCTATCAACATCTCTCACAATCCTGGCACCATAGAGAATGTCTATATTGGGGCAGAATGTTCCCATGCTGAGATTCTGGAATACACCGAGCTATTTAAGGAATTCCGTGATATTTTTGCTTGGTCTTATAACGAGAGGCTAGATATTGACCCTCGTATTATCGAGCACGAGATTAAGACCTACCCCAATGCTAAGCTTGTTTGACAATGTTTACGTGCGGTGAATCCTAGGAAAGCACCCGTGACTAAGGTAGAGATAGAGAAACTATTGAAAACTGGTTTCATCTATCCCGTTCCCTTGACAGAGTGGGTTTCAAACCTCATTTCGGTTGATAAGAAGCAGGGAGCGATCCACATATGTATGGATTTCCATGATTTTAATCATGCCTATCCTAAGGACAACTTCACCACACCATTTATAGATCATATTTTTGATGAGTGTGCGGGTAGCGAGGTGTTCTCCTTTATGGACGGATTTTTCAGATATAATCAGATACAGATTAAACTTGAGGACCAACATAAGACTGCATTTATTTGTCCTTGGGGAACATTTGCATATCGAAAAATGCCTTTCGGCTTTAAAAACAACAGGGCTACATTTCAGCAGGCAATGACCTTGATTTTCCACGATCTCAAGTCAATTATCGAGGTATTTTTGGATGACCTTGCTGCTCATTCTCGCATGAGAATGCGTCATCCCTATCACTTGAGATTGGTATTTGAAATATTCCAGCACTATTCGGTTAGATTAAATCCTCATAAGTGCATATTTTGTGTGAAATTAGGGCATTTGTTAGGATTCATCATTTCTAAAGAGGGTATAAGAGTCGACCCTTTGAAGGTTGAGGCAACCCCGAAGAATATTCGTCATCTTCAGTGTCTGCAAGGCATGGAAAAATTCTTACGAATATTTGTTGTCAACTTTGACAATTTGACTAGAGGCTTCATGCATCTCTTGAAGAAGGACACCCCCTTTTATTGGGATGAGTGATCCCAGGAGTCCTTCGATGCACTCAAGCGAGCCCTAGCATCGGCCCCGGTGATTAGTCCCCCGGATTATAGCCGTAATTTTCTATTATATGTGGCTGCATCCTTAGAGACGATTGGTATGGTTTTGGTTCAAGAGGATGAGGAGCTCCAAGAGCATGTCATATATTATTTGAGCCGAAACCTTATTGATGTAGAGATTCATTATTCTCATGTCAAGAAGCTTTATTTAGCTACCGTATATGCGGTTCAGTGGTTGAGACATTATATTCTCCTTCGCCAGACCTTGGTTATGGCCCATGTCAATCCCTTTCAATTTGTCCTCACCCAAAGGATGATTGGGGGAAAGTATAATAAATGGATTGTCATTCTGCAAGAATTTGATCTCGAGTTTGTTTCGACAAAATCGAAGAAGTTTTTAATTTTTGCAGAGCTTATATCGGATTTCCTGAGCGAGGACGAGGAGTTGGTTTGTGAAGATACGTTTGTCGATGAACACATCTTCTTAATCTCAATGTTAGACCCATGGTATGGGGATATCATAATATATTTACAAACACTGAAGACCCCTACTCACCTCTCACGAGATGAACGATGACGATTACGTCACTTCTCTAAGAACTACCTCATAGTGGACAATACTTTGTACCGCCATGGGGTAGATTCTATTTTACGGCGTTGTTTAACTGATGAAGAGGCTGAGGTAGTGATGAATGATTGCCACAAAGGGGCGTGTGGTGGTCATTTATCTGGGATTTCTACAGCTCAAAATATTTTAAGAGCGGGTTATTTATGGCCCTCGATCTTTAAGGATCTTGTTGATGCAGTCAAGAGGTGCCACCCTTGCTAGGTGTTCGCACGTAATATGTGCTCAAAACCTGCCCTGTTACATCCCATTATCACCGTCGGTCCCTTCACTAAGTGGGGGCTCGATTTTATGGATTGCAACCCAGCTTCAGCTGTGGGGCACCATCATATTATAGTGGCTGTTGATTATTTCACAAAATGGGCTGAGGCTATGCCTACAGTAAAATTCGATGGTGAGACAGCCGCTCACTTTGTGTTCAACCAAATTATTACTCGGTTCGGGATTCCGAAAGATCTTGTCACTGACCATGGCTCGCACTTTCAGAACCATATGATGGAAGAGTTGGCATCCAAGTTAGGGTATAAGCAAGAGCATTCCTCTTCTTGCTACCCCCAAGCGAATGGACAGGTAGAGGCAGTGAATAAATCACTCAAATCCATTCTCCAATGAACCATCGCACAAAGCAAGAATAATTGGCACATTATGTTATATCCTGCTTTGTGGGCATATTGAACCGCTGTTAAGATTGCCACTGGTTTTTCTACATATCAACTTGTACATGGAGTGGAGTCGATATTGCTGGTTGAATGTGAAATTCCTTCGTTGAAGCTAGTTGTAGAACACTTATTGGACTCTTCCCCATTGGAGGAGCATTTGGTTCACCTTGAGCAACTTGATGAGCAGCGTCGGGATGCCTTGGTGGCTCTAGAAGTCAATAAACGATGCTTTAAGGTCCAATACGATAAGTCTGTCTGTCCAAGGGAATTTAGTGAAGGAGACTTGGTCCTTTTGTGGGATCAACCAAAAGAACCCTTGGGGGCAGGGAAATTTAATCCTATGTGGCATGGTCCTTACGTGGTCAAGCGTGTGTTAGAGAAGGGTGCGTATGAGTTAGTGGATTACGAAGGAACGGCCTTGGTGGATCCTAGAAATGGGCTTTATCTCAAGAAATACTATGCATGATCCTCATCCAAGGCTTCTTATTGTATATTATTGTACAACTTTGCATAGTTAGGTCTTTTTCTTATCGTGATTGGGTTTGTGATTAGTTTCCATTTCTTTTGGCAGATGTCAAGGGAATATTCCACCTACATAGGATTCACGGATGGTGCAATCCGTCACACTCAACACTCAGCCTCTGCTGCTTGGGTGATTTATACTCCTATGGGTCAGATATTGTCGTCAAGAGGCGTATGTCTACAGCCATCTTCCAACAATGTTTCTGAATATAGCGCCGTTATAGAGCTTCTACAGGATGCCATTTTACATGGCATTTTGTCTCTTGAGGTACGTCTTGATTCAGAGTTAGTAGTGTCACAGGTCAATGGTTTGTACCATGTTAGAGATCTGACGTTATTGAGAAGATTCTTGCGTGTGAGATTGATTAGAATGCCAATTTGACAATATAACATATATACACATTCCAAGAAATAATAATCAAGTTGCTGACTCATATGCTAACTACGTGTTAGATTGGAATTTGTTTCATTCACAATAAGTTAATCACAAACACAATTTTTACATATGTAAATAAATAAATCAATCACCATAAAAAATTTTATATACATAAAAAATGTGATAATACATAGTGTTATGATACAAAATTAGGGCTTTCAAGCCACCATAATATAATACACGGTCGTACAAAATGTATACACTCCCAGGTGTCTAATCCTATGGAGGAGGAGGAGGGTTGTGATCATGGAAGGTCACTACAGCTCTAGCTAGCCGTCGGAATAAACGCACCCATGCGCGTGGTACACCCACCACCTACCGCTGCATCGCCTTAGGCAAGTACTCGACTTGTGTCATGGGAACTCTATGAGTCAATCTCACAAAATTGGTATGAATGCTCTGGAGCATTCGCTCCGCATCCACACCTGTGATGTCATCTCCTCTTTGTTGAAATATTGTAACTTCAAAGAATATTCTATATGTATCTTTTTGTGGTCCCCGATGGTCCTACCGAGAGAACCACTTGTATTACATTGTACCCTGATGCTCCTAATTGGAATAACTAATAAGAGTCATGAGGTAGTCCCCTCTAATTGTGAAGGTGGGTCATTAGAACCACAGTGTGGTTACTTGAGCCTACATGTGTAACTCAAGATTACATGATTTAACTTGAGCCTACATGTCAAATGAGTTAACTTAAGTAAATAGATGAATATCAATAGAGGTGTAGTGCTCCTCATTTGTGACACACACACTCTCACTTATGTGGTGCATTAGTGGAGAAGAGAAGTAGCTGGAGAAGGAGGAGGATCAGGCTTTGATCTCCTTGTTGGTTTTATCTTTTATCTTTTTGGGGCATCTATATTGAGGAAGCTTTTGTTGGGTTTTTCCCTTTAGGGTTTTCCCAGGATAAATATTTGTGTTCCTTTTGTATGGTTGTGCTTGTCTATCTTTCAGTGATCCTGTTTATATGCTATTATTATGAAAATGAAATGAAATACTGATGTCTTAGCTAAGCATATGGAAATTTAACATGGTATTAGAGCTAACCTGAGAAGAAGACATTGTGTAGCTATAGAAGCTAGGGGTTCTTACTTTTTGGGTCTCTCTCCACAATACATCAGCAAAAGTATGCTAGGCTGACTCTCCATTGAAGGGCACATCTTTTTGTCGAAGCGGAATTCGATTCCGAGCATTTTCAGTTTTTGATGCAAAAATTAGGGATTTCTACAGAAGAGGAATTTTTGAGTGAGAGCACCATAGGATTATTCTCCTCATCAAAACCAAAATTTAGAGACCTGGATCAAGAAAAATTTTTGTGTGAAACTCTGGGAAATTCAAACCCTAGTTTGACCCCTAGCTAGAAAAACCCTAAGTACTAAAATGGATAAGTTTTGGTACATTCGCTATATCCTGAGATTAGTGAAGGCTCAGGGGCTGAACATAGCAGGAGCCAAATATCAAATAGTGATTTACACTGTTCCCAAATTTCAGCCTCAGAGTCACTATATTCTGGGAGATATTATCCCTCGAAGTTAGGGTTCTAGCCTCTTCCAGAATTCATCCCTAAACAAGACACCTAGGGAGAACTGCAATATCTTGGGCTACAGAGGTCCAAATGGAATTCCTAAAGATGTCTTGGAAAGGGAACGGACTTTAATTGTAGTGTTCCAAATATTAGACTCAAAATATGAAACAGTGACACGTGGCATGCCGTACAACTTTGCTGTTTTGAACAATCCTGTAACAGGTCACCTTGGGAAAAGGATCATAAATTCCAAATGACAAAACCAATTCTGATGAAACCTATGGTTTTGTATCAGGGACATGTGATTTTACCTCTGTGCGAAATTTCAGATACAAAGGATCAGTAATTTTGGAGATATCACAAAAACAGTAATAGGAATTTCTGCAGAAGAAATTGGAAATCTAAGGCTTCCTATTCCGGGAGCTTCCCTCCATTGTTTTCAGAAAAGGAGTACATTGGACAGCTCCATTTGAAGAGATATATCTTTCTATCCAATCAGATCTGAAAGATTCTAATTTTTTAAAATTATGGTTTCTGTGACAAACCCTAGATCAACGAGCTTCGAAACCAAGACGGACACCTCAAATCGGTAAGATATAATCCTTTGCTATTTTCATTTGAGGTTCTCATTTCAAAGTGATCTATCACATTAGCTTGATGATAAGCTTGGTGAAGTTGACAAATTCCAAGCCTATAAGTATATGATCTCTCTGAAGAAAATGGTTTGTACACCTACATGAGTATAGAGGTTCCAGTTCCAGAGGGAGATGAGGCTAGAAGCCTTAGACAAGAAGAACTTGGTCAAGGCCAAGAAAATCATTACTGATTCAATCATGAATCAAATTGTACCACAAGTGTCTCCCCAAATACACTGAAGATTTTTGATTCCTTGACCAAGATATTTGAAGATAAGAACTTAAATCAGAAGATGGCTTTGAGAAAAATAGTTGAAGAATGTGAAGATCTAGAGTGCAGAACAACTTGAAGCGGTAGAAGAAGAAGTGGAGAACGCAGAAGTGGTGATAGCCACCTTGAATGGCATCCCAAGATCATGGGATTCATTCATGAAAAGAATGTGTGCCAGAAGGAAGTAACTACTTTCAACAGACTTTGTGAAGAAGAAGAAGCTCATCTCATAAGAAGAGAAGAAGAAAGATGGCAGCATTTGAAGATCAAGCTCTCAC
>LPNX010224181.1:55237-78440 GCA_001517045.1 Pseudotsuga menziesii
ATCTTCCTTGTCTCGGCCTGGTGTAGATAAAAATGTCAGAGGCAAGAATCTCAAGTATTGGGCTCAACTTCAAATGTATAGATTCACATGAAAAATGGATGGTGGANAGCTTCCTTCTCTCGGCCTGGTGTAGATAAAAATGTCAGAGGCAAGAATCCCAAGTATTGGGTTCAACTTCAAATGTATAGATTCACATGAAAAATGGATGGTGGATGCACCACATTCTCTATGGTATTTTTTAGTTATAAGCTTAAGATACAATTTAGTATTTCTGGATTTCAAAATTTAGATCTATCGTTTCACTCTTTTAGTATTTGTGTCTCATTTCAAAAAATTCCACTATTAAATTCATTAATATGAAATGAGTTCTTTCTACTCCACATGAATTGTGCGTCATATAGCTGGGTTAGTGTTGGAAACCATTAATTCATGTCAGAGTCAATACAAATGTAGAGATAAGAATCTCCNTTTGTGTCTCATTTCAAAAAATTCCACTATTAAATCCATTAATATGAAACGAGTTCTTTCTACTCCACATGAATTGTGCGTCATATAGCTGGGTTAGTGTTGGAAACCATTAATTCATGTCAGAGTCAATACAAATGTAGAGATAAGAATCTCCAGTATGGGGCTCAACTTTAGATGTATATATTAACATGATAAATGGATGGTGGATTCACCACATTCTCTATTGTGTTTTTTGGTTAGAATCTTAAGATACAATTTAGTAATTCTGGAGTTCAAAATTTAGATCTATCATTTCATTCTTTTAGTATTTGGAAAGAAGTTCTTGATTGTACCCATAAATATTAAATAGAATCTTAAGATACAATTTAGTAATTCTGGAGTTCAAAATTTAGATCTATCATTTCATTCTTTTAGTATTTGGAAAGAAGTTCTTGATTGTACCCATAAATATTAAACTTGTACATCTTAGCTGAAATTAATGAAGGCACAAAAGAAGAAAATTTGGAATGGGATTCACTTTGGTAACCAAATGAAACCACTTATTGATTTGTACTCACAAATATTAAACTTGTGGAGTTCAAAATTTAGATCATTTCATTTCATTCATCCTTAGTATTTGCTAAAGTTGCTAAAATCATTTTCAGTGGAGCAATGTGTAGAACATGTTAATAGGTATCCTAAGCACTATGTAATCTTCTTAGTCACTTTTTTTCTAGTAATGTTCCATTGCTTTTGTGAATGGAAACCAAATGGGATTCACTTTGGTAAGCTTTAGCAACTTCTATGATATCCTCGGCTTTGTTTTCATATTCAACTATTTATATTCGGCAAGGTAAAGCATCATAGGGAAAAGTGGCATATTCTTCATAAACTTTGCAACTCATGAATATATATAGTTATCATTAATGATCTTAAATTGCTCAGGAAAATGCCACAAATACCATTCCATTGCTCTCATGTGGAAAGCATTGATGTCTTTGTCTAAGGTGTCATGAAAACTAAACAACATGTATGTCCATATTGATATTGAACATCACCTTGGATCTGTTGTAGGTTGTTCATGTTTATCTGAAACTTGTCTTTATGGTGCTTGCCCCTCTTTCTTGTTTTTCCTTTCATCATGATTATTGTCATTGGAATCCTATAGATGTTCCCATATCTCATCCATGAACAAGTCTAAGAAAAATTTATCTATTACCAGGAGACAAAGAGTCCATTTCTTGGCATAGCCATTAAGACCTTAAAATGAAGCTTACTCTATTTGTCTATGAAGCTTACTCTTGACACCTTATATGCACCAAATCTAATAAGAGAATTTCTTACAACCCATTTCAACAGACACCAAAATTGCCAAACAAAGGCACCGAAATGATCTACAGGAGTGTAATAAGATACAATTTCCAAGGTGTCCTAGCACTATTGGTTTTATTATTATTGAGTACAAAGTAATGAATTATCAAAAATCCGTTTAGTCTTTTATTTTTCAAAGAATTGTGATATGAGTGGGAGTTAAATTTCTTATCCTTTTCACCTAAAAAATAGCCCCCATTCCTATAATCCAACACATAACATATGCTTGTATTTAGGACAAACAACTGGATTAATGTATTTTTAGTTGTCAGAAAATTGTGATGTAAGTGGGAGTTAGCTTTCTTAGCCCTTTTACATAAAAAGAATCCACCGTTGAGCCAACACTTGTATGATAATGCATGCCTTGTCATTAGGACAAACACGAGGATTAATGGATGCTATTTGGAAGGTTGGGGGAGGGTGACTTGTAGGGTGCATAGTCTCTCACTCAGACTGGAGTTGATAGACTATGAATGGAATTAGAGCCGATTGAATTAGAGGGTTCCCAGTCCATTAGGACTCAAGTGAATAGAATTTATGAATGTACTTATCTTTATCCCATTCAACATAAAAACAAACCTCCATTGGTGTGATCTAACACTTGTATGGTAAATTCTTTCCTATCTTTATGACACACATGGATTAATTCATACTCTTTGGAGGGTGGAGTGGATGGGTACTTGGAGGACACCCATAGGTGAATTAATGGATCTAGTTTGAAGGAGGGTGGGGTGAAGGGTGACTTGGAGGGTACCCAGTCCACCCAGAATGAAGCACATAGTTATTGATGTGTCCATAGACTTTGATGAATTCATAGGAAACTTGAGTAGACCTCCTAAGTCAAGGTATCCTTTATAAGTCCATAGTAACTGCTTAGTACTTCCAAAGCATGTTAGAAAACTGGTACCTGATATTTTATCTTAAAGCCTCAATGAATAAAAAATTCTACCCCCTTAATTATTGGAAGCTCTTAACAACAAGAGCAACAATACCTGATTTAAAAATCCAATCAATTGGTAGATGCCTATATGTTATATAGCATTTAACTCAGATTGATGCATGAAGAAGTCGAATTGGTGGTCAAGTTAAATTAGCAGAAGCTAATAAAAGTTGGAAGAATATTAATAGTGTTGTTATTGCCAATGCAAAGCATGGTGCACAGATGAAGCCGAATTGGTGGTCAAGTTAAATTAGTAGAAGCTAATAAAAGTTGGAAGAATATTAATAGTGTTGTTATTGCCAATGCAAAGCATGGTGCACAGATGAATCCATTTAGTGGGACTATGAGTTCTGTGCACTGTCTTTTAACTTAAGTGAGCAGTGAGGCTATGTGGGCATGGCAGTGTGAGGGAGACCATGTGAGGGAGAGTTGAGACCTTCGACATGTGACTCCTAGATGCTGTGAAACATAATTCTTGCTGCTGGATGCTATGGATTGTTGGAATCATATAAACCGTGCTACTGGATATTTATTTTTGTGGCCATAGTTAAAAGTTAAAACTTAATACCTCAAGTATTTTCCATATTCCCTTGTTGGATATTGTGGGTACAGTGAATAGTAAATACTTAATTATTTTCTACTGCTGGACAATAAATACCTCAAACATTTACTATTATGTGGCTGTTGGTTGTGACATTGCAACTGGGAGAAAATACTTAGAACAAGGTCTAGCACTGCTATAAGAAAATGCTCAGAATAGGGTACTTCTAGACTTGTTCTCTTGCTATTGTGTGTTGGATATTAGCAGTTGGGTGTGATTTTGCCAATTGGATAAGATTAAATTGCTATTATGTAATAGTTTTAATGGTTAACGTTTCAATTCTCATATTTTAAATCTTTTTAGTATTTGGTCTAGACTCCTATGTTGGAGACTTCGATGTTCCATAGATTTTGTGGGGTGATTCCACATGTCCCCTTGGATGTGTTCCCTTGCTTCCAAATTTGCACATTCCAGAAACTTGGTGGAACATTGGTGTTTTTTTTCCTTGGAAATAAATCCTTGGGAAACGTTTGGGAACTCACACCCATTTTGATAATGGTACCCAATATAAAACTGGTGGTGTAGACTTTGTGTGCTTAACTAACCTTGTGGTAATCTAACAACTGACTGGAGAACAATATTTACATTAAGCATATAATGAAAGTAACACATTAAGCATATGATGAAGGTAACAAAAAGAATTATGATAAGATAAGATTATTTTATTAATGTCCAACAAATGATCCCAAAAGTAGGTCAAGAGGACTGTGCAGTACCATGATAACAATACAATGTGGGATCCCAAAAGTAGCTCCTATAAAAAGCTAAAAACATAACTCAAACCTAACCCCAACTCCATATATGAATTTGAGGTTATGTTTTAGGTAAAAATAGATTCTACATTGTACCTTTTTGTTATAACATTGATGATTTGAGCTACATTACCTTCATGCAGCTTATTTTAAGATTGATGGTTTGATATTTATCTCTTACATTGTATCTTTCTTGTATCTGATAGGACATAACGTTGGAATTTGAGAAAGCTAGGCCAAGGAGCTATCTCTTCACATAGATAGTTTCCTAACATTAAATGATAAATAACTAATTTGACAACACTTTCGCTAAGCAAGAATGGGCTCATTCAAGTACATGAAACCATGTTGGTTTTTAGCACAAATATCTTGACAAATTTTTATGGTTTGTAGTATTGCTTTTGTTTGAAGCATTTTGTTGATTTTTGAAGTTTGTGTGTATTTTGGTTAAATATTGTGTTAATTCTTTTGAATGATTCTAGTTATCATTCGATGCTTGATTTAACCCTTTGTTGTAGCTTGAATCAAGGTTGGTTTTAGGATTTGAGAAAAGATTCTTTTATTAGATTTTAGTTGCATGAATTAATTTTCTTCAGTTTTTCAATTATTTTATGTTGGTTGTATATTTTCTTTGTAAATACTTATCGTTATTCAAAAAAATAAACGAGCTCTGCATATCTAAGCAAAGAGAAAAATGGTCTATGCACTAGGTTCCTATGCATTGATCGTAGGATACCTATTAGCACAAGGCCACCATTCATCTAATGCAATAATCAATTGGCATAATTACAATGCATAATTGTATTAGCCTCCATGACCATAATTGGCTAGTGGAGGCCAAGATCGAGCATAATGTATGATTCTATGAGTTTATCAGTTTGTTAAGATTCAGGTCCCCACATGTACGTTGGACCATTAAGGGACGAGATAACAAGTGGAGTCCCCACTTGCCTTGAATCTAGTCAGTGCAGTTGTGTTTCACTGACACCTTCCTGTTGTGACTTGTGAGTCTACATGTTCTATTGTTGATGATGCGATTCATGTTATTTGACTAATGTTGTTATTCTTTTATTTTGACAATATTCTATAAATCAGTGAAAGATTCACCAATTTTTACAATTTTTTATAATGAAGTTAAATATTCGCCAAGTTTTTACAACATTATTTAATAAAATGAAAGATTCGCCAAGATTTTACAACATTATATAATAAAATGAAAGATTCACCAAAATTTTACAACATTATATAATAAAATAAAAGATTCACCAAATTTTTTATATATACATAATTATATTATTGATAAAATGGCCTTCAAATTTTCCTATATATTGGAGAGATTCGCCCAATTTTTATACATATAAATCTAGGGGGGGTTCTTAAAATCATCCCTGAACTATACACAACATTGACAAATAAACTCATGCCATAAGTACTAATGCTTGCTAGGATTTTTAAGAGGTGATTCTGGTTATATGTATGATAATTTATTTATTTATGAATTTTGAGCTATGTGACATAATGGTATCAGAGCATGGTTACAACACTATGCCTGGACCAACCCAACACTAAAACTATTAAAAAAACAAGAAAACTAATTTTATATTTTCTTTGGTTTGATTCTGTTACAAAATAGGAAGAGAAATATAACTTTATTTTTGTAGGAAAAATATGGCAAAAGTAGGGATGTCTACGGAAGAAGAATCTCACCCTAGAAATCCTATAAACAATGAAGAGGGTAATCTAAGGGATGGTGAAATATGGACAAACCTTAATAAGATTCAAACTAATAACCCATCTAAATTACAAAGTGATGTTAAAGAACTAAGATCCGAGTTAAAAAGAGTTAGGGAGGATAATGAACAAATCTTGAAAGCTCAAGAAGAGCTAAATAATATTTTACTAGCTAAAATACATGATGAAAAAAGAGAAAAACAAAGAACCTAGACATAATATGGAAAAAACTACACCTTAGAAATGCAAGGAAAGAAAAATAGAATTTTCTAGTCATGGGGCTGAAAATTCCAGTGAGGCATCAGTCAGACACCACATAGAAAAACAATAAGATTCCAGTGAAAGTAGTGATGATAATAAAAAGAAAAAGAAGTACAAACCATATGAAGAATTTTTTGGGGAATTTAAAAAAATTAAACCACCCGTGTTCAATGGTGAGATTGAGAAAATATAAGAGGAGGAAGCCTGGTTGTCAGGAATGAATAAATACTTCCAAATCCATAATTACTCTGATGAACTGAAGGTGAAAATGACCATTTATAATTTAACTAGAAAAACAGATATATGGTTGAAGGATATAAAGAATGTAAAAGGAATAAAGGAAAGATACGTAACCTGGAAAAACTTTAAAACACAATTTAAATGAAAGTAACTTTTAGAACAGTACTATGAATAAAAATCTAAGGAATTCTATGAGTTAAGGTTAGAATCTATGACCATGAAAGAAATCTGTAGTAAATTCCTGAGTCTGCTTTGTTACAAACCATATATAATAGATGAGAAACCAAAGATACAACGATTTCTCAGCTAGTTTCCTATCATGTTTAAAGAGAAGATTTATTATGACAATCAAAAGACGCTACAAGAAGCAATGAGTAAATAAAATTTCTGTTATGACCAGAATAAAAATAAAAGAGAAAGTGTAACACATTGGAAAACTAAAAGATGAGATAACTTTGATCCAAGAAAGAAGAATACTAGATTTTACAAAAATATTGGGGATAATTACAAGGGGTATCAAGGAAATAACTATAAAAGTTTTAAACCACAGAATCCTGCAGCAAAAGAGAGAGAACCTCCCACTACTTTTAATAAAAATAGTGCACAGAGTAACCCTTAAAATGTTGGGAATGTGGCGAGCCACATTATTTTAGAGACTATCCTATAAGAAATGAACACTTTAATAATGTTCACACCATTCAAGAAGCTGTTACAGTGGGACTCTATGGCAAGAAGTATGCCCAGAATCAACGTTGAGTTGGAGAATTGACAAGAATACCATCAAACTTCAATGGTTGAGATCGAATGTATGATAAAAAATCCAACCCATTTCCATACTAATTGATCTAGGTGCAAGTTTGAGTTCTGTATCACCTAGGATTGTTGAATTATGTGAATTAGTACTAGAAAATTTTGAAAATTCATGGCTGATACAGTTAGCCATAGGTACTAAACGTAAAGTTACTAGTTATGTAAAGGGTTGTGAAATATTAATGAATGATTTTAATACGCATGCTGATCTCAATATTTTACCATTGGGCTCCTATGATATGTTGATAGGAATGGATTGGCTAGAAAAACATAGATTAATGCTGAATTGTTTTGACAAAACCTTTACATGCATAGATGATACTCGAAACATAATTAAAGTAAGAGGAATTCCCAAAAAGGTTACGATTGGAGAGATCTCTTCCCTACAAATGAAAATATCTATATGTAAGGGATGTAAAGTATTTGTTGTTTATATAATGGATCATAAAGATAATGATAACAAACTTAAAATGTAAATATACATATCTTAAAGGATTTTAAAGACATCTTTTTGGAAGAAGTCCCTAGAATACCTCCGAACAGAGACATAGACTTTACAATTGATTTAATACCTGAAGTGGTACCAACATAGAAATATCCTTACCGAATGAATATAATAGAGCTTACATAACTCAAATCATAACTACAAGAATTAATCGACAAAAGTATATTCGACTTAGTGTTTCCCCTTGGGGAGCACTGGTCTTATTCATAAAGAAGAAAAACGTAAACTTAATATTGTGCATAGACTATCGATAACTATATAAAATGACTATTAAAAATTGACATCCTTTAACCCGGATAGATGATCTATTTGATTATTTCCATGGGGAAACAAAATTCTCTCAGATAGATAAAAGGTATAGATACCATCAGCCGCAGATCAAAGATGAAGACATATTTAAAACTGCTTTTAGGACCCATTATGGTCATTACAAATTTGTCGTAATGCCTTTTGGGTTGAGAAACACACGTGCAACCTTTATATTCCTAATGAGTAGTTTTATAAGTGACTATCTGGATCAATTTGTAGTCGTATTCATCAATGACATATTGATTTACTCGAAGAGTAAACAAGAACATGAAGAACATCTAAATATAATTTTACAAGTATCAAGAGAACAATAACTATTTGCTAAGTTCAACAAATGCGTCTTCTTTAAAGACATGATTAAATATCTAGGACAAGTAGTGTCCAAAGATGTAATATCTATCAACCTCGACAAGATTAAGGCCATTACTGAATGACTAGTTTCTAAAAATGTAACATGTATTAGATCGTTCATGGGGATTACATGTTATTATCGAAAGTTCATAGAATAATTTTCTAAGATAGCCTACCCCATAACTTCACTGCAGAAAAAAGGTAAAAAGTTTGATTGAACTGAAAAGTGTATGTAAAGTTTTAATAAATTAAAACATCTATTAACTACTGCCCCTATTCTAAAAATTGTCGTATATACCGACGCTTGTAAGGAAGGATTAGGTGGGGCGTTAATACAAGAGAATTACGTTGTGGCTTATGAATCTAGAACACTAAAAGAACATGAAAATAATTATGCTACGCACGACCTAGAACTTGATGCAATTATACATGCATTAAATATGTGGTGACACTACCTCATAGGAAGAAAATTTATGCTAATGTCAGATAACATAAGTTTAAAATACTTATTTGACCAACAAAATCTAAATTCTAGACATGCCAGCTGGCTCTCTTTCTTAAGTGAATATGAATTCGGAATAAAACACATAAAGGGAAAAGAAAAGAAAGTTGCCGACTCTTTGAGCCACACACAAATTTACTATTTGCAAGCTGCAGTTATGAATAAGATATGGAAAATCACATCTTAAGTGCAGAAAATTTTGATAAAGAATACCAAAATTTAAAAGAAAAGACTACTTAAAAGGAAAAGAACCAGATAAAAATGAATTTTAGCCTAAATAGAAGAGGATTACTACTGCATAAAAATAGGTTGTACATACCAAATATAACAAAAATCAAATTAATAGTTATGAATGAGTTACACAAACGACCTTATTCAGGACATCCTCGATACCAAAAGGTGATCACCATGATCATAAAAGACTTCTTTTGGACTAACATGAGGAAAGAGATAGCAGAGTACTTAGCTCATTGCATAGAATGCCAACAAGTCAAGACAGAACACCAAAATCCATCAGGGTTATTACAACTGCTGCCTGTCCCAGAATGGAAGTGGAAAATAATTAACACGGATTTTATAACAGGTCTACTACAAATATTCAAGCATCATGACTCAATCATGGTTGTAGTCGATAATTTAAGTAAAGTAGTTCATTTTATTCCTATAAAATCTACTTATAAGGTTGTTAAAATTGCATATATTTTTATGAAAGAGATTTTCAGGTTACTACTTACACTTAGTAGAATTTGATTATAATAACAATTGTCAAACATCAACATGTATGTGTCCTTTTGAATTCTGTATGGGTGCAAATTTAATACTCCAATTTCTTGGAGGATTCCAGTTGATAGGTTAATGTTACGACCTAGATTGTTAAATGATATGGAATTAACCATGAAATAAGTGCAACAAAACTTGAAGGATTCCCAAGACAGGAAGAAACGTTATGCTGATCTAAAAATAACTCCTATAGATTTTGAGATAGGTGAGCATGTGTATGTAAAGGTAAATCCCAAGAAAATATCTTTGAGATTGGGAAAGTATTCAAAGTTGGCACCCAGGTATTGTGGACGATTTGAATTTTTTGCTAAAATAGGGCCGGTTGCATACCAGTTATACCTACCACCTATTGTTAAAGTACATAATGTTTTTAACGTTTCCATTTTGAATAAATATATTCATGATGCTACTCATGTGATCAATTGGAATGTTATACAGGTGGAACCCAAAGGAGAGTTCGATTCGGACCAAACCATATTATTGACAAGAGAGAACTTTTACTCTGAAACTGTACCATCAGACAAGTCAACGTGGAATGGAAGCACCTTAGTCTGAAAGAATCCACTTGGGAATTGGAAAGTGATAAGCGAGAGGCATATCCAATCCTATTCCAAGATGAAGAAATGGAAGAATAAATCAGAAAATTAATAATACTAAGGACGGTGTTATCCTCTAAGGGGAGGTATATGTAATACACCAAGATTTAATAATTTATTATTAAATTCTGCTAGAATATTTGATTTTATTATTTTGAATATTTTCGACAGAAAGTAAAAAATAAAACAAATGTAATGAATCATTCCTTTATTAATAAAAGATACTGAAGGGGACAAAAATTAAATAGTTGTTGAAGAGTGTTTGCTGACCCAAAAGAGGAAAAGAGAAGTGGTTGTAGTTGCTACGTGAGAACCCAAGGTGTAGGAAGCATCTTCCCCAAAATCAGGTCACAACTCTTTGTTGAGAGTTAAAGAGTAGGAGGTTCATAAATTACCAAGTCCTAGGAAAAATACTTTATAATAGTATGTCTATTAGCAAGTCGGAGGATAACATTGGATAGGGATTGAATCTGATAATGCAAGAGATGGCGCATTAAGTGTATCTTTCTCTTATGGTTCAGTGAACAGGCTTGGGGGTTCTGGAGCAAGCGATTTGGCTACTCTAGGAGTTGGTTGGGAGGAATGGCTATTCCATTTATGTTTTCCCAGCAGTGGTTCCAAGTTCTTATTCTATTTCCTAGTATTAAATCTAGTTACAGTAGGATGCTTATCTTAACTTAAATTGTAGCTATAGTCTTTTGGAAGAAATGTTTTATCGGATATGTATAGGAAAAATATCTATTATGCGTATAAATAGAATGTAGATTTGTTACCGTTCAATACTCTTTCCTATTATGTTATCAAATCTAGATCTTCATTTATGTATTTTATTCATGCATGTAAGATATTAGATTTAATTATTAATGTATCCTAGATCGGGAATCCAAACCCGAATAAAATATTTCTAGTAATGTGTGCTATTATAATAATTAATAATTTCTTTGAGCGCAAATACTGTCAATCTAAGTTATTCTTTTTTTACTATGGATTCGAATCTCAACACTCATTTATTTTAAATTATTTAAATGTCTGCAATTGATTCCTGCTAAACTATTATCATAATGTATTTTAGGATAGATCTAGTTAACTTTCGACTAAGGTAGATATAGATAACATTATCTAAATATTATAACAAAATTACAGTTATAGCATAAAAAAAATACGATTGAATGTTACAAATAATAAAAAATGCTGTAAACTGGATGGTTCCCCTATCGGGTTAAGAGCCGAAACTTTCTACAGAGATATTATTTTATTAAATAAACCTCATCTCATAAACCCCCGTACCAAATCGATACTATTCAGATCAGGATCAATGGGATCTAAATAAATATCTAAGAATACTTTATTTATGAAAATTATCAAATTAGATATGCAATCAATTCACGGATTACAATATAGGTAACTGTCAAGTAAAGAATCATCAATACCCTATATATATACTTTATACATATTATACAACATGCAAAGGAAAATCATCAAAATACATACATATACAATTAATGGATTATACTAGTTATGGTAATCATAACATATCTAACTAGTCAATTAAAGAATTGTAAATATCCTATCTAATTATTAAAACTAACAGTCAACAACTAGAATCAAGGCAACCGGTGAATCAGATCTTGGATCAAATCTAGCCGAAGGCTATACTAAAAGTAAATCAATACTATACTTTTCCAATCAAATGCCCAACTATTCGCATAAGCAAATATTTATAAATCCAAGTATTGCAGTAAGACCATCGAAGGATGGCAACCATTTCTTACGCAAAGAATTATCACAAGTATTTATTTATTTATCAAAATAAAATCTACCAGAGTATACACTTAAAACAATAAGCAAATCTCTTTAACCCTATTTTACGTGGCAATAAGTCCATCATAGATGGCAACCGAGTATCATTAAGTATAGTATCCAGATCTAAAAGGATTTTAACCAAAAATTCATGCAAATACATTTATAACCACAATATCATTTTATAAACAGAGGAATCAAGAATACTCCATAGAAATTGCAAAGACCATAGGGGTTGTATCAAATTATTTATACATTAAATAAAATCAAATGTTAAACAAACGAATTCCTCAATTACAATGTGCGGGTGTAATACCATCAACGATGGCATCGACCATCATTTGAACCACCCTATCTCTTTCACCCAACATCTAGGACGGTGTACAAAAAACTATTCCACTAATAATGAATGAGTCACTAACCTTACTTCATCCAATGTGCAGTTAAATCACAATCGTACCTTCCAGTCAAATCAATCATATCCAAAAGAAGACAATTTTAATTACAAGTTAAGCAAAGTGGTGTTAAGTCCATCCATGATGTCACCCACAGTACTAATGTAAGTCTTAAAACAAGCAGTGAAGCACAAAACAAGTTTTAAACCAACACAGGAGTAGAGAAGGACTACCTATTACTCTACTCTTAGTTCTTAAGCCCTCAGTGATAATTAATAAAAAAATGTAAACCATTTACTTATCTTCTAAGAAGGCAGAAGCCTGAGCTTCCTTTATGACTCCAAAACCTGGCTAGGAGGCACCTGCCAACAAACAAACCCAAGTTAGACAGTTTCGGGGTACAAATCATAAAAATGGAATTGAAAAAAACTAATTTAAACCTTTTTACCTTGGTGTTCTAAGACACAATCCTGGGAGGAGGTGACCCTATTGCTATCCTCACTAGTTCTCTCGACCCTGCATCCAACCGACCACATTCAATTTTTTTAAACAATGAAAAGATTCAAAAACAAAGTAAAACAATTGCAATCTTGCTACCTAGTGGAGTTGCAGAGAGGGCCATGGGTTGACTCCTTCGAGATGCCCTTATCCCTCCTCTTTCTGCACCAAAAAAAAACACATCTGTTTTATAGTGAAATCAATTAAAACTTGTTAAATAAAACCTTGCAGAGTATTAAAAATCCCTTACCTGTTAAAGGCCAGTTTTCATAGTTGGAGATGGTGGCGAGGTCTAGTGGTGTAACACCCTGGTTTTGACCCTGATGCATTAATGTACATTATACACACACACACACACACACACACACACACACACACACACACACACACACACACACACACATTGTAAATAATCATGGTGCAGAGCTAAAGGAAAAGGCCCCACCATCAATTTGGTTATGATATGTTTCGGATTGAATTGTCACCGATGGTATATCAGGACATGTGGCATACATATTAAATTAAGGCATCATGTAAATGTGCATTTTTATTAAATGAACCCAACCATCTATGTTCACTGCAAACCAAATTGAGAAGGGGCATGATTCCTAAGGATAGGGAGGGGGAATACTGAACCTAGAGCCATGGGGGAAAATCCATGTGTCAGCACTATCTTTGCTCACCTTCCTTTGTCTCATCCAACCACCACCCTTAATTATTCAATTGTTATTTGGGGCATCTATTTGCTGACTAAAAAACCACTACGCCCACACCTGCAATCTCTCCATGACGCGATTACCGATTGTTTTGTCCACTCTCCCCACCGCTGTCTATTCTTTTTCCCTCATGCTGAGCGGAGTTAAAAGGGGGGTCGTAATTCATTGGTTGGAGTTCATTATCCTTTGCCTCATGGACTGCTGGCTTACGGGTTGGTTCTTCCTTTTCTCATGGAGTTGTTAGTCTATGGTTGTGTTCATCCTCCTGTTCACGTAGATAGTCTGTGTCTTCTCCACCATTGTTAGACTGTGTAACATTTTGTTATTCCATCGTTGAATCGTTGCTGTGATTTCATCTATAGTTTTGTGGGTTGCATATTTTTCCCTCATGCACAGATTGGGAATCAGTTCCTTTCCCATTTCTATCCGTGTAAATTCTCCAATGATTGCATTGGGGATTGTGCACTGTGGGTTCATGGTTATTCGTGGGCTGTTGCTTGCCACGATTGCTTGGCTATGTTTTTCCCTTGTATTTTGGTTGCTATAGGTTGCTGAGGAATCATTTTGGCCAGGATAGGGCCAAGAATGATTCAAGGAGTTGTTTTCCCCCTGTTAAAGCTTTAATAGCTGTTTTGCTGCATGCACACAGTGGTTTTGTCCTTGGATTGCATTGGAGTGGTGACTGAGGGCCTGATGTGCTTGATAAACCTAGTGGTTTGGGAACCACACATATAGAGCTAGTGGGATGGATTTCTTCTCCACAACCCCTGAATAGCACTGGAAGGGAGATCAGGGTCTGAGGCACTACATTGCAGAGAAAGGGCCAATTTCCTTGTGTTGGGTGTGTGTGGGTGTCCTAGAAGCCAGGATGGTTCTGGTGTGGGTGTCTTTAGCTCTTCAATGAGCTCACAGCTTAGCATTTAGCCTTTCCCAGCTCCTGGATGGCCTGATAAACCCAACCTTGTTGGCTTGGTTGATCTGTTGTTCGCCTGATAAACCCAACTGTGTACCTTTGGGGTGTTGTTATCCTTGGCTAGGTGTAATCCTGTTAGTTCCTTATTCCTTGGGGAATCATGCCTGGCTAGGGGGTGGAAGCATTGCTGAGAGATTAAGGAGCACGTGGGCCTATGGTTGGGTGGAACGTTGTGGTGACGTAGCTGGTTGCGGGACAAGTCCTTATTAAGATACGTATTCTTGCCTAACTTGTGTCTGAAATCATATTTATTATTGATGAATGATGATGTACAATGTTGAATACTGATGGATATGTTTTGCTTTCGTTGTGTATATGAATGATTGATGCATCATAGTATGTTTTATGTTTTTAAGTATCTTGCTTCAGCATTATATGTATGTATCTTCATGTTCATGGGGCTAGATGCCCGGATTGATTGGTGTATAGTAGTGTCCTCTTCACCGGTTGAAGGGTTGGGGACGTTATTGGTGGAGGCGCAAGAAGCATGCTAAAGACAACCGTTGGATCCATGAAAACCATAGGTACACCTTGGAAATAATCCATGAGAAATGCCATTAAAAACACGGGCAATTTTTCACACCCAAACCCCATAACAACCACCATTAATAGTGTAGAGTCTCAACTCTCTTCTTTTAGAGACAAAAAAACCAAACAATGTAGGATTCAGACAAAAAAACGATACATAACCATTGTCACAACCCTAGAAATCATGTTGTATAGGTGGACGACAGAGATGCATGCTTCGACCAGCAGTAAAGGATTGGTTGTGCTGTTAACTCGTATCTAGTGTAACACATTAAAACCCCAAGTCAATCAACGTACCAATTATTAATCACCATCATAACTCATGATCAAGTGTAATCATAACACTACAATCATTGTTTCAAGCCAAGGGTCGAACATTGGGTTAAAACCCATAAATATTAACTTATAACCATATAACATTATAAACCAATGAACCTTTGTATTGAAAATTCAACTATGACATAACACCATAAATCAATGTTTAAACAATACAAAACATCCAAACCTTAACCCTTGCACGTTAGGACCAAGGTCTTCCCCATGTTCATGTTTTAAAAATTGTGCATAGGAACTAAGGTGAGCCATGTTTTTCTTAGAAGCACCTTATTACATAATAAAAGGGGAGACCAAGACTATACCCTAGTCTCCCAATCCTTGGGGCTAAGCAATACTCCTTGTAAATCAATATGAAAACAAAATAAGGATTAAAACATCATCTTCAGGTGTGGTTGGATGTAAGCAGTTAAAAATTTGTAAACACCCGCAGTTGGAGAAACTTGTCATAAGCAATATAAATTGTGTAAGTAACTATCACAACATCGACAAACAAACTCATGTCATAAGTACTAATGCTTGCTAGGATTTTTAAGAGGTGATTCTGATATATGTATGTATAATTATTTATTTATGATATTTGAGGTGTGTGACATGTGTGAACCCTCTTGCGCCCATTATAGACTTGTGTTTTTGCACATTCCCATAAACATCTTGCTTGGTCTTGTATATCCATTTGACGCTGATTAAATCTTTATATTTTGGTACATCTACCAGCTCCCATGTCTGATTCTTCTCAATGCATTCTATTTCTTCATCCATGGCTTGTTCCCATACTTCTTCTTCAACAACTTCCCCAAATGTTAGTGGATCATCTATTTGAGAAAATAATGCAAAGAGAGAGAATGAATTTGGTGTACCAACTTCATATATTTCACGTAGACTTCTTTTCTTCACTAGATTTGTCGATTTCAACCTCGACGAATTACTCGATGGAGTCTGCTATCCTCTTGGTGTGGTTGTCAGTGTAGCTTGAGATGTGAATTGTGTCAACATTCTTTGTGCTGAACCATGTCGAGGTGTCATGAGAGTTAACGGTGTTGTGACATTTTGACTTACATGTGGTGTTTGAACCACTTCCTTTGCCATGTCATCATGCTTGACATTCGACACAATCTTGACATTATTTTCGATAGTTCCATCCCATGATTCATTCTTGACAAATTGAACATCATGAATGATGATTACTTTCCTTATGACAGGGTCATACAACTTGTATGCTTTTGTGTCTTTAGAGTAACCAACATTTATGTCCCTTCTTGTCTAGTTTCTTTCTCAGCTCATCTGGTACATGATTGTTGATGTATTTGTAACTTTGAAAGATATTATTATGTATATTATCATTTTATGTTGTTGTACCCCCATTGGAGATGTGTTTACCTCCTTGCGGGATGTCTTTATTGTGTCTAGACCTTGAGGTACAACCTTCATTATAAGTCGGGGAAATAGTCCCATGTGTGACATCATGTAATCTGTATTTGGAGTCTCTCTAGGAGAAGTAGGCCCTGCTAGTGGAACAAGTTATCCCAATCATGTATTTGGTTAGTCACATGATAGGTATAAATAGGGAGGCACTCTCCCTCATTTATACACACCTCACAAACTCTCAAGTTTGCATGAGAGATATAGATACAAACAAAGTAGGAGAGATAGATAGCTGTTGAATACTTATTATTACTGTGATTGATCATCTTATGACACAGTATTTATGATTGTACTATTTTGAGTAAGTTTGCAGGGTTTTCTCCTTTATGGTTTTCCCGGTGAAAATCTTTGTGTCTTGTGTATCTGTTATATCTTATGCATGTAGCTATACTTGTTATTCTTTCAAAGAAAGATCATAATTAAGCTAATGATATCTAAGAAAAAATAACATGGTATCAGAGCCTCTCTGAAAGAAGGAAATGTACAACAACATAAACTAGGGATTCCTAGTTCAAGGTGTTCTCTCCATAGATCATTAAGAAAAGAGGGTTATGCTAACTCACCTCAGTAGGGCACATATTTTAGTTGAAGCAGTTTTAGTTTTGAATAAGTTTCATTTTTTACCATGTTGCTAGTGTCGGGAGAAACTAGGGCATCAAGTTTTGGAGGCTTCCCACCTCAGTCTTCAGAAAGTGACCTTACTGAGAAATTCGCCTTGAGGAGGCGCATATTTCTGTCCAAACAAAATTGCAAAACTCCAAGTTTGGAAAATTAGATTTCTTTGACAAACCCTAGGTCAGCGAACTCCTAAACCAGGTCGGACACCGCAAATTGGTAAGATCTAAATCTTTTCTATTTCCATTTGAGGTTCTCATTTGAAAAAAAGACTCACCATACTCAGCTTGAGGACAAGCTTGGTGTAATGTCCCAGTTTTGACCCCGTTACATTAGATGTATATGATGTATAAATTGTAAATGATCATGGTGTGGAGCTAAAGGCCAAGGCCCCACCATTGATCGGTTATGCTAAGTTTTGGGATTTAAATTTGTCACCGATGGTATATCGGGGCATGCGGCATACGTTTTGAGTTATCATCATGTAAATATGCATCTATAATTAAAAATAAACACAACCAGCTACGGTCGCGGCAACTAAATCAAAGGGGGCATGATTTTCCCAAGGATAAGGATGTGGGGAAAAATTGTCAACTTTGGCCAATGAGGGAAAATACCCATGTGTCTTTTTCCCTTGTCTTATTCCAACCACCTTCATTAAGAATTTCTGTTGGCAGCTGGGAGGAGTTATGGCAGTTATTGTTTTGGGGTGTGGGGTGGTAGGACTGTCAGTCCTAGCCTATGCCCTTCATTCAATTCGTCCTCATCCTTCACGCAGACTCTTCTTCCTCCCCACGAGTTGCAAAACGCTCAGGACTTGCAATTCGCGTCCACCCCATTGCTGTTCATCCTCACGCATAGACTCTTGGCGTTTTTGGTCTCACGCAGACATTTTCTTGGCTCCACGAGTTGCTGAACACTCACGCATGCCCAATTTCACGTCCTCTCTGTTCTCTGTTCATTTTTCCCACCATTGCCCATCCGTTATTTCTCTCCATGCATAGGAATTTCCTGGTTTTTACCCACGTCGGTTTCCTCCACAGATTTGTGAATGAGGTGGCTAAATCCTTTCCCCCTAGGTCGAATTGTGGGTTCTGCGTTGATTGTTACTCACGACCAGGCGGGAAGTCTGTAAATCTGTTTCCAACGTGGTCTGTATGAGTCTTTCCGTGGCTCAATTGCATTGGACGGACTGTTGATTTTTCCCCTGCTGTAAGTGTGTTGCTGCTGCGTTTGGGAATTGTCATATGTCACTTGAGATTCGTTTTTCCCTGTTTAAGCTGTGATAGTTAAATGAGTTGCTTGTGGGAAATGGTTGGTCTTCGGACTATATTGGGAGTAGAGATGTTGGCTTAGATTTGCTTGATAAACCTGGTGGCTGGAAACCACACAAACAGAGCTAGAGGGCTGGCCTTCTCCATCACCCCTGAATAGCACTGGAAGGGAATGCAGGGCCTGAGGGACTGTGTAGCAGAGAAGGGACTGATTCCTTGTGTTGGGTGTGGATGGGTGTCTTAGAGGTCAGGCTAGTTCTAGTGTAGGTGTCCTTGGCTCTGTAATGAGCTGACCAGCTTAGCAATCTGCCCTCTCCAACTCCTTAATGGCCTGATAAACCCAACTGTGTTGGCTTGGATGTGTTTTTGTATATCCTTGGCTATGTGTAAGCCTGCTAGTTCCCTTATTCCTTGGAGAATCATTCCCATCTCGGGGGTGGCAGCGTTGCTAAGAGATTAAGGAGCACGCTAGCCTATGGTTGGGTGGAACTTTGCAGCGGCGTAGATGGTTGCGGATCGAGTTCTTCATAAGATAAGTGATCTGTCCATTTTACTTCTGCAACTGTAATGTCTGTTAATGAATATGAAATGAGCATGTTGAATGAATGCAAGCATGTATGAATGCTGTTGTTTTCCGCTGTGTATGAGGATTAAATTGCATCTGTGCATGATAAACAATCCTGTGTGCATATTCTAGTTCAATATACAAGTTTAAGCATTCTGTTTAGTAAATTTTATGCCTGTACATATTCATGGGTAGTTAGCCTAGGTGGTTTAAGCCATGGAGTTCGCGTCTTCTTGCCGGTCGGAGGCATGGGGACGTGACAGCATGGTATTAGAGCTTGGGTTGCAGCAGTGGGCCTCTATGGGCGAAGAAAGAGCCGCTGATAGAGGGCAGAATTACCCTCTATGTCTAGCAGAACAGCAGTGAGCCAACGAATTCAGAAAAACCGTCTAAGTGTTGAGCACTCGGACCACTGGAGGAAGTGGAATTCCGCCGTTACGGAAGGATTGGTGAAGTCTCCTGTCCGTCGTTGGGGACGGCGAAGCAATTCTGCATCCGATCCAAAAGTCATCCAACCACCGATGCCACAGAAAGGTTTAAAATTTGTCTAAGTGTTGGGGCAATCAGAAGGATTTGGCCTTTGGCGAACTGCCGTTTCGGAAGTCCAAGCCATTTGGCTTCTGATGTGAAAGTCTGCCGACGTCCGACGTTCAAAATTTTTCTAAGTGCCAGATCAGAAGAGAAAGTGTTCCGGGAGCCGATTCGGTGGAAGGAAGAATGGTTCAGGGAGCCGATTCAGCGGAAATGAAATTGCAAAAGCTCCCGATCCAAAAGCCAGCCGATGCCCGACGTTAAATTGTTCTCCGTAAGTCCCGATCGGGAGAAGTTAAGATTTGGCGAGCCGCCGTTGCGAAAGCCAAATCAATTTGGCTTTCGATGTCAGAGTTAGCCGACGCCCGACGATGATATTCCTCTAAGTAAGAGCGGACATCGGAAGGTTTGGAGCTTTTGAGAGCTTTTGAGAGCCGCTGTTGTGGAAGGTTTGGAGATTTTGAGAGCCACTGTTGCGGCTACCTAAATGACTAAACCACCCGAAGCACAAAGGCTTCCGACAGCCGATCCTGCACAGGGAAAATTTGCGTTTTCGGTGGACTTTTTTCGGCAGATTTTGACTGTTCCTTAGTGAAATCTTGAGCTGTGTTACAGAGAATTTTCAGGGGATAAAATGAGAAAAGAGGCAGCGATCTAATGCGCCAGATTGCGTGAAAACAAATTTTTTACTAAAAAAAAAAAAAAACGAGGGCGCTGCCCTCGACCCACAAGGGGGAAAGCCCCCTTGACCCCCGTCGTCCCCCTCAGACAGATGTTCTTGGATGAAGAAAATTTTGTGTCTTTGGGCATTTGTAATTTTATGATTATTCCAGGAAGAAGGTAATTAATGATGTTTTATATCAATGTTATGCATCTAACACTTGTGTTGCTAACACATTTGCAGAATTATAGTCACCTTCAAGGGAAGTATTCCAGGTAGTGCAGTTTGGTAAGTAAGTGGTGGTTCAGTATGAGAACCCATGACGGATATGATGCTCGGGATTCTGATGAGCATGCCTAAGATGCCATGGGATAAAATGTCCATAATAGGAATGATGACATTGAGTCTAATGGAAGAAGATTCCAGGAGACACCATCAGACGTTGCAGCTACTATGAGAAGCTTGATCAAAGCCTAGGAAGAGCAGCATCAGTTGAGTGCTGCAATGTTGCAGAGTTTAACAGACTTGCATAAGAAGATAGATTCTGGACGAGGTATAGCAAGACCAGAAGGTAGTAAGAGCAGTACTAGAAGAAGGAGAAGGACTTCTAGTGGATCATCTGATTCCGAGGAATCCAGCGGGGATTCTAGTTCTTCTTCTCATAGAAGAAAAAGAAAGAGACACCATAGGGATCGCTCTCGAGATGAAATTAAGAAAGCAAAACCTCCTACATTTGATGGTGAAGTAAAGACTAGACAGGAAGCTGAATCTTGGCTTCTTGGAATAAAGAAGTACTTTCAAGTGCATGACTATTCAGGAAACATGAAGGCAAGAGTTGCCATATTCAATATGAATGGAAAAGCATCCATTTGGTGGGAACACTTCAAGCAAGTAAAGAGGATCAGTGAAAGGAGACTTAAGTGGAAGCAGTTCAAGAAATATTTCAAGCAGAAATACCTATCTGACATGTATTATGATGACAAGATTAAGGAGTTCCATGAGCTGAGATTGGGACAGCAGACCATGGAAGAGTATGCAAATAAGTTTTTGGAGCTGTTGAGGTATGTCCGGTACATCAGAGATGAAAAAGTAAAGGTCTAGCATTTTTTGAGTGGACTGCCTCAGTCTGACAAAGATAGAATTGAGTTCTATGAACCTAGAACTGTTGAAGAAGCGATAAGGAAAGCTAAGTATTGCTATGAGCAAAGCAAAGGTAAGCCGGATCACCACAAGGCATGGAAGGATAAGAAGAATGAGAAGTTTGACCAAAGGAAGAAAGGTTTCAAACCTTCTAACTTTAGGAATCAGCAGAAGCAGCCATCTCAAGCTGCGAGTAAGCCAGTTGGAGTGACCAGAGAAAAGCCTAAGGATCCACAACAGAATAGAGGGCCACTTCAATGTTAGAAATGTGGAGGACCCCACATGCGCAGGAATTGCCCACTCGAGAATGAGATGCAAGGCTAGCTTATAACGTTCAAGAAACAGAAACAATGGGTCAAGTAGCAAGGGCAGTTCCTAGAATCTAAGCAGCACTGAAGGACCGTCAAGTGGATCACCAGTTAGCTGTGGTTGAAGTAGCAGGTAAGATTGCTGAGCAATCTGTTTCTATTTTGATTGACCCTGGTTCTACTCACAGTTACATTACTCCTAGAGTAGTGGAGATTTGTTCTTTTAAGAAAATAAAGCATAGGAAGTCTTGGTTAGTTCAGCTAGCCACCGGAACTAAGAGAAAGGTCAGTGAAGTGATAGAGAAATGTCCATTGGTCATGAATGGATTGGTCACTTGTGTAGATCTGAATGTTCTACCGCTTGGTTCCTATGATGTTCTCATTGGAATGGATTGGTTAGAAGCTCACAGGGTGAAGCTTGATTGTTACAATAAGAATTTCGAATGCATGAATGAAGAAGGGAACCTAGTAGTTGTGAAAGGTATTCCAAAGGTAATCTCAGTGAGGCAGGTTTCAGCAATGCAGTTAAAGAAGTTCTGTAGGATGGGTTGCCAGTTGTATGCAGTCCAGATTTTGGAGGAAATGAGAGATGAAACTCCGAGGTTGGAGGACTATCAGGTGTTACAGGAATTCGGGGATCTATTTCCTGATGGGATTCCGGGACTTCCTCCAAAGAGGGACATTGATTTCACAATTGAACTTGTGCCAGGAGCAGCACCAGTGTCCAAGGCACCCTACAGGATGAGTACACCGGAGATGCTAGAATTGAAGATGCAACTGCAAGAGTTGTTGGAAAAGAAGTATATCCAGCCGAGTGTGTCTCCTTGGGGAGCACCAGTTCTATTTGTAAAGAAGAAAGATGGAACACTCAGGTTATGTATTGATTACAGACAGTTGAACAAGGTTACTGTGAAGAATAAATATCCTTTGTCTAGGATTGATGACCTCTTTGATCAAATGAGAGGAGAAAAGGTATTTTCCAAGATTGACTTGAGGTCTGTTACCATCAGGTAAGGATCAAGGATGAAGACATTCATAAGACAGCCTTCAGGACAAGGTATGGGCATTATGAGTTTGTAGTGGTACCGTTTGGTCTCACAAATGCACCAGCTACATTTATGTGTCTTATGAATAACGTCTTCAACAGGTATTTGGACAAGTTTGTTCTTGTTTTCCTTGATGACATTCTTGTTTATTCTAAGAATGAGGTGGAGCATGAAGAGCATTTGAGATTGACATTGCAAG
>LPNX010224190.1:3561-56463 GCA_001517045.1 Pseudotsuga menziesii
TTAACTTAGCTTTTTTACTTTTCAGTTTATTTTTGTTTCATTGAACTGCTACTAAGGATTCCAGATTCCTTAGTAGGTGCTCATCAGCACAAGCTAGGGTGAAAACCCTAGCTACACATGGTCAATTTAGTTGAATTCATCAACATAAAAGGTTGCAAAATGCATATGCGGGTTGCTATGTATAGAAGCTGCGAATACGCGTTGTATGCGCGAGTTGCTGCATAAGAGAGTCGCGAATGGCCCACGACATGTCCCAATGGACAGTCGCGCATACTGCACAATAGCTAAAAGCTTTCAAAATAAGTCAAATTTTTAAATTTTTGTGATGAAAGACTGAATCAAACTATGTGTTTTTGTCAGGAAAATCATGGTACTGGAGTGGAGGGAGAGGGAACATGAGATGATGGACCAAGCGGCTCTCCAAAGCTCACCTACTATCCAAGCATTGCGGAATAGTGGGCTACTTAAGTTCTTTTGCACATCTCCAATGCGGCCAATGTCCGCATATTAGAGTTCTTAGTTAGTTATTGGGACCATGACCTGGGGATGTTCAACATCCAAGGTGAGACTTTGGAGCTGACCGTCGAGGATATCTATTTTATTACATGGTTATCACATCAAGGAGCACCGATGAACCTGGAGGGCACTGACAGGGGTGGATACCCCTTGAGTGTCAAGAACTATGTGGATGTATTCTGCAGGCCTAGTACTCAAAATAAAGGCAGCAGTTTTCTCATCACAGATATACAGGATTTTACATTACAGGTATTGGCTAGTACCGTTGTCAGACTTTCAGGGTCAGCAGGGTTGCATGTGGCCACTCGGACTCAGATGAGAGTGGCTGTGGACTGGTTTAGAGGTACACTCCATGACTGGTGCTCGGGAATTGCCCCCATTATGAAGAGGCAATTATCCGATTGTAGGAGGGGGAGACGGAAGAACTTTGGTTATGCTAGTATTTTGGTTGCATTCTTCTTTGAGAGGGTGCCAGCTATGAGCCATGTTGTGCCATTATAGGTCCAGGATCCACATCAGCCTAGGCTGAGAAAGTGGGGGGATATCTTCCTCTGCCAAGGAGGAGGAGATGTGGTACATAGCATGTATGACGACGATTTTTATATATGGTGGGAACGACAGGTGCCGACATTGGAACAGTTTCCATACGCTGGGATGGATTTCCGAGGTGACCGTGACCTAGTCCTCCCTCCAGGAGGAGCATGGGGAGAGATGGGTAAGTCATTTTTAATTTTTGTCATTATCAAATTTTTATGAATTTTCTAATGATAGGATATATACATATGTACAAGTCTAATCCTACTCATGTGTCAAAATGCAGATATTGGACCAGTCCGCCCAGTAGGGCACCCACGTACCTTCGTACGTCCTGTTGTAGGGGGAGATCCCGGGTTGATCAGAGTACTCGAGACGAAGTTGACTAGGCTGACTGAGCGAGTACCTACTATACGGATCGAGCATCTCCCTGTAGCTATGTAGGAGTTCGTCGTTGGGGTACCACCCGCATGGCTACGTCTTTTCAGATGGGTAGCCAGAGCAGTAGTGGTATATAGAGATGCGGTAGAGGCTGCTGAGGCCGAAGAGGCTGAGGAAGCCAGGGGGCGCAGAGATCACGTGGACCAAGGAGGTCCTAGTGGTCATGGCGGGCAGGCATAGTTCTAGGCATTCTGATGGATGATGATCCATATTTTTTATGTATATATATTTTGGGATCTGCGGATCAGACTTGACCTATCCTATGTATGAATAGATATTTACATATATATGTGTGTGTGTTTTGGTTGTCAGTTTATTTACAATTGTTTTTTACATGTGTGCTGTATATTTTATGAATTATGTGTGAGATGCCAATCTAAAATGTAATTAGCATATGCATCAGACAATGAATTTTGGTTTCTTGGAATATGATTAAAAGTAATAACTTCAAAATGCCTTTCCAAAGAACGAATTCACATGAACTGACGTAACAATGTAGGGTTTCGTACCTGGTAAGCTCGATTGAGCTGGGAAACAACCAACTGGGAATCCAAACGGACTTCAAGCTAGGTAATACCACGTGACAATGCGTCCCATAAAAGCTCAATAACCGCCCTATATTCAGCAACATTATTAGAAGCAGGACCTAGGCAAGCGCCTCCCGCGGCAACAAGCTGTCCTATGGGAGAATAGATAACCCATGCTGCCGAAGCCAGGTTACAAGTGTGACGGCTGGCGCCATCAGCAAAACCTACATACATTTTGGAAGACATCTGCAACAACCCGCAGATAGTATAAAAAACTAAACTAACAACCTAAAGTACATAAAATACATACACTAATATACAAGAAAAAGTGCTAAGCCTAAGCGTAGTACTTCTTCAAGTAGAGCCCATTTCTAGGCTCGCGCAGCTTATTCCCATCATAATCCATTAATTCATATGCGCCTTTACTCAATACTTTAGACACGACATAGGGACCTAGCCACATGGCCTTGAACTTTCCTGCCCCCAGAGGTTCTTTATCTTGGTCCCAAAGCAAGACAAGTTCCCCTTCAGAGAAAATCCTAGGCTTGACCGATTTATCATATTGAGCTTTAACCCTATTTTTGTGAGCTTGGTTCGCAGTCAGCGCATCCCTACGCTGTTCATCAAGGTGTTCTAAGTGTAACAACTGTTCTTCAAGCTCAGTCGTATCAGGTAGCACATGAATAGCTATCTGCAAGGATGGGATTTCACATTCAATCGTTGTAATAGCTTCCACCTCGTGAACGAGTTGGAAGGGGGAAAAACCCGTAGCAGTTTTGACATTGGTTCGATAAGCCCAAAGAGCAGGGTATAACATGATGTGCCAATTGGAACGGGCTGTATCAATAGTACGTTTAAGAATGGTCTTTAAAGTCTTGTTTACAGCCTCAACCTGACCATTTGCTTGCGGATAATATGGAGAAGAATGCTCTTGTCGAAATCCGAGCATGGTGGTTAGTTCTGACATCATGTGATTTTGGAAATGACTGCCATGGTTAGTGACAATCACCTTTGGAATACCAAACCTAGCAATAATCTGATTGAAAACGAAGAAAGCTGTTGTTTCCCCGTCGGCTTTAAAAGTAGGCATTTCCTCTACCCATTTTGTGAAATAGTCCACAGCGAAAATGATGTATTTGTGCCCCCCAGCCGAGGCTAGGTTGCATGTCATATAATCTATCCCCCACTTCATGAAGGGGCCTACCGAGACAACAGGAAACAAGGGAGCAGGATGTGTCCACATTTTTCTGGTATATAGCTGACACAGATGACAGCGCTTTACTGCTTCCACACAATCTTTAAAGATTGTGGGCCAGAAATAACCGGTACGCAAGATTTTCTGGGCCGTTACTAACCCAGATAAATGACCCCCACATGCTCCACTGTGAGAATCATTTAGGACAACCTCCGCTTCCTCATGAGTAAGGCAGCGACGCAAGACAGAATCTACCCCTCGTCGATATAAAGTATCTCCTATAATAAGGTAGTTTTTTGCATGAAGTCTTAACTTACATCGATCTTCCATAGAGTAAGCGGCAGGATACTTCGAAGTTTGGAGATATATAAGAATATCTCCGTACCAAGGATCAGAGGTGGCTATAAGGAAGATGTGCTCATCTGGGAATGAGTCATCTGGAATCACTACATCTTCTTATGTAGGAAACTCTGCTATAAGCTCAGCAAACACTAAGGACTTTTTGGATTTAGCGGATTGGAAAACCAAGTCAAACTCTTGGAGAATGACTATCCACTTATTGAATTTTCCCCCAAAAATCCGTCGGGATAAAACATATTGGAAAGGGTTTACATCCGCCACTACGGTAGTGGTCCTTAGTAAGATATAGTGCCATAACCTCTGTACAGCATAGACAGCCGCTAAGGCTAACTTCTCGACGTGAGAGTACTTAAGCTCAGGCCCAACCAAAGCACGGCTAAGATAATAAACAACATGATCAACGAGCTTGTCCTCCTCCTGAACTAGCACCACTCCAATGGTCGACTCTGACGCGGCCAGATACAATATGAAATCCCTAGAATAATCTGGTGGGCGTAACAAAGGAGCCGACAACAAGGCTTTGTTTAATGCCTCGAACGCAAGTTGTGCTGTTTCATCCCATACAAATGGGGTGTCCTGCTTAAGAAGGCGCATGAAACCTGGATGCCTCTACTTGACACTATGAATCCGAGTAACCGCCTTGACTCGACGCAGAAAACACACTTGTGGGGATTCAAGCGAATTTTATAGTATCTGCATCTCTCAAAAATCAACCGTAAATGATCTGGATGTTGGATCCTCTTGTGAGAATGAGCGGGCAGATCATCTAGGTAAGGCTTGACAATGGATTTTATATCGTGAAAAGCAAAGTTCGTGGCTCGTTGAAAGGTGGCCCCTGCATTTTTCAATCCAAAGGGCATTTTTCTATAAGCGAATGTACCCCAAGGGCAAATAAAATCAGTTTTATGCTGGTCTTCCGGTTTGATTTGGATTTGATTATAGCCAGAAAAACCATCCATAAACGAAAATACTTCACTCCCCGCACAAGCATCTATGATATGATCAATAAATGGTGTGGGGTAATTGTCCTTGAGACAGGCTTTGTTAAGGTCTCGAAAGTCAGTACAGACGCGAATAGTCCCTTGCTTTTTATCAACAGGAACTGGGTTGGACACCCACTCAGTCAAAGCAATAGGATATATAAAACCTGCTTTCAACAGCTTTTCAACCTCCGCTTTCACAGCCGTCGCTTTATGCGGGTTCATGGGGCGTAATTTCTGCCGAACTGGTTTGGCATCAGGGTAGGTATGGATTTCATGTTGGACAATAGATGGATCAATGCCTGGCATCTCCTCATATGACCAGGCAAAGATATCGCGGAATTCCTTGAAAAGGGAAGTATAGATAGCACTCTCCTCTGGAGAGCAGTTTGCTCCTATATAGATATTTTCCACAACATCTGGGTTAATGGAAATGTTGATGGGTATAGTAGCGGAAATGTTTGCCATATTCCCCTCAGCAAACACCCCTTACCTAGGCAAAGGGTTGACAGGGACATCAACATCTCCAGGCAGTCTCACATGAAACTCTTGGTTTTCAATCTTGCTTAGCTCTGGAAGGAAATAAGACCGGTGATGAAGATCCTCACATATCTTCTCACGTGCACACATAGCTTCCAGAATGGCTTCATCGGAAGGTAAAACAGTTTCTAAGCAATCTATGGAATGTAAAGAGTTTTCTGCCCATGCAGGCAAATAGACTTCTTCCAGACCATCCGAGACTGTAAGAGGATCTGGAATGGGATCAGCAGTGGCTTGGGTAATAGCTTGATATGCCACTTTCGCTGCTGATAAGGGCACTTCCGGTTCCTAGGGGGTTGGGAGAACCCAAGGATCAGTCCTATCCACCACCGAAGTGATGGAATTCCCCACACTAGTGGAACCGATATAGTGAATTGGGGCTGGGATATCGAATGTGCCCATCAAAGATGTGTACAATCCATCCCCCAAGCTCTGAGCAGGCTTGCTCCGATCAACCAATGGTACGTTGGAATCCTTAGACTCTAACCGGCCCTTTCGAGTAAAATCAAGTTGGCCAACAGTAACCAACTTGCCCTCATGTGGGAATACCACAACACGAAGAACAACCGATGCAACAGTAGTCATTGCATAAGTCCAATTCCTACCTAGAAGCAAATTATAGTCTAGGGGAGCATCAATCACTTCAACTTCAACAAACACCGCTTTGCCTGCCAACTTAATCTCGAAAGCTGGCAAGATACCATGTGGACGGAAAGACCTTCCATCGAAAGCAGTAAGTAAAGTGGTTGATGGGACCAGCTCTGGGGAACCTAGAGCTTTCCAACAAGCCAGGGACATGACACATGTAGAGGCTCCCTCATCTACAACAACTCATCCAATGTTCTTACCACCATGGACAACATCGATCGATAGGGCGACATGGTAAGGGAGGCGAATTTTGACATCTGACAAAGGAAACTTCACCATGAGACTCGTAGATTCCATGCTACCTAGAGCTGCTAAGATGGCATCCAACTGGGCGAGACAACTCTGAAGCACCTCCAAAGCCGACATTGCACAAGGGGTTTGAGCTAGGTCTTCAACCACTGAGTAGTTAGAAGCAGCCCTATTGGGATTATGCAAAGTCTTCTTAAAGACACCTTTGGGTATCTTTGGCATTATTTCCAATGGTTTCTCTATAGTGAGTGGGTTGGAAGGTTCACCTACAACTTTACCCGTCTCAGGAGTCTCCTTCTCATAGTTCTTGTTCCTGGTTTGCAACAAAGTTGAGGATCTGACCATGTTGATATAATTAGGATTAGGAGCAGTTTGACTGCCCCCTGCTACAGTAGAAGCTGACGCAGAATTCTGTCCTTGGGGAAAAGGATCCTTTAGGACGGCTGTCGGTTGAGTTTTTAACAGCTTCTGAGCTTGTTCCATGAGGGGACAAAGGTGGGTCAAATGGTCTCCTTGGCACAACTTACAAGGAAAATTGACTTTCTTGGGGCATTGTTTGTGGGCTTGGGCTTGTTTTGGTTTTGGTTTCCCTCTCCTTTCTTTCCCTTCTTCTTCTTACCACCGGGCTGCTGATTGCCCTTTTGAGAAGTTTGAGCAAAGACATTTGCATTTTGGGGAGAGGGGGCAGCCTTTGCCGCCTCCGCCGTAGACTGTTTGACAGACAATTGGTGAAGTTGTTTTGTCCTATCTTATATACAATCCCTCTTCATTCTCGAGGACCGAAGTCACTGGATCACTTGAGTTTATACGGGCCTCCCTCTTCTTCACCGATAACAACTACATCTTCAATTTTCTTTCCTTTGGGCCACATGAGTACTTGGGCATCTATGAATGCAACTATGAATCCTTTCTTATCTAAAGCTGAGATAGAAAGTAGATTCTTCTTTAGACTAGGTACATACAATACTTCTTTCATCTTCAGGGGATTTCCCGAATCAAGCTTGTAGCTTGCTTCCCCAATTCCTTTGATCAGATATTGATAGTCATCTCCTAGAGATACTTTCTAAGGAGAGTTATTTTCTTCAAGTCTTGACATTTTTTTCTTTTGTCCTGTCATGTGCTTTGAAGCACCACTATGAATAAGCCAAGTGTCCTCTCGAGGTGTTATATATACAGAGAGTGCAAAGAATAGTACATACTCTTTTGCATCCTCTTCTCTTGCTTGCTTTCTTGGAGGTCCTTCCTCTTATTCTTCTTCACCCTCATCTTCAACTAGATGAGCATGATGTCTTTTGTTGTTGTTGATCCTCTTATTATATTCTTGTCTCTTCATAGGACAATTTCTGGCAATGTGTCCTATCTTATCACAATGAAAACATTGAAAGCTGGAGTAGTCCTTACTTGGAGGAATTTCTCTTGTTCTTTGGATTATTCTAGGAGGTTGAGACTCCTTGTGGTTTCTCTTCTTGAAGTTAGGTTGAATTCTTCTTCTTTTGGTATGAGTGGCTAGGTCTTAATCATATTCCTTCAGTAGAGCTTATCTGTCTGCCACTCTAGTCTCCTCTCAAATACAATCTTCTCATACAACATCAAACTTCAAGCTTTCCTTCCTAGCACACATCATTTGGATGAATGAATCCCATGGTCTAGTGAGACCATTGAGGGCAGTCATAACCAACTCATTTTCATCAAGTTTGTCTCCAATGGCTTCTAGTTGTTCCTTGAACTAGGAGACCCTTGTGAAGTAGTCCTGGGTGGATTCTCCATGACTCATTTTGGTGCTCTTTAGTTGATCTCTAAGATTCATCTTTCTGTTGCTGTTTCTTCCTTCATACATTCTTGATAGGGCATCCTACATTTCTTTCGGAGTCTTCTTGGATGACACTTGAGGGATCAAGTGATCCTTGATAGAGTCAGCAATAATCTTTTGTGCCCTAATCATATCCTTCTTGTGCTTCTCCTTAGCTTCAGCTTATTTAGGTTCTGCAACTTCATTTTTGATATACTTATCAAGATCATTCTCTTGGAGAATGAGGCCAATTTTGTATTTCCATGCTTTGTAATTTTCTATGCCTTCCAAGTTGTCCTTAAGCTTAGTGCTTGGGGCCATCTTATCAGAAAGTCACAAAAAATTGAAATTCTGCGGAATGAGAAACTGAACTTACCATGAGATGTGCTTGATTGGTGTGCTTGGTTTCTGGAGATCTCAAGTCTTCACCTTTCAAATTTGACTTGTGAGATTCAGCACTGCAGCTTCCAACAATTTTCTAGTTCTACAGTTTCTAGTGCAATTGTCAAACTAGGGTTTGACTTTCTGGGAGATCTACTCCTCTAAAAACTTTGATCGCTGGCTCATAAGATGCGATCTGGGAGGGCGCAAATTTCCATGGAAGCAATTTTCCAAAACTCAATTTTTTTCACGAAACCCTAATTTCTTGTCGAGGAGAGAGAGAGGGCTTTTTCTCTTGTGAAAGCTATCTTATTCACGTTATCTCTGATACCATGTTAGAATTCCATATGTTAAGCTAGATTATCAACATTTAATTTCAATTTCATAAAATCATATAGATAGGATCACTGAAAGAAACAATATCACAAGAACAACACAAATTTATCCTAGGAAAACCCTAATGGAAAAAACCCAGCAAAAGCTTCCTCAATATAGATGCCCCAAAAGATAAAAGGTAAAACCCAAAACTGTTCCTCCTCCTTCTCCAGCTACAAATATTTCTCTCTCTCTCTCTCTCATGCGCTACAGAAGTGAGTGTGTGTGTCTCAAATGAGAGGTGCCTCACTCTATTTATATTCTTTCGTTCACTTGACATTTTACCCACTTACGTAGGCTCGAGTAAACTTAACTCAGTTATGTAGGCTTGAGTAGACATAATGGGGCTAACATAAGATAATAATATATTCTAGAGGGTACTAATGACCCGACTTACAACAAAGGGGACTTCCTCATGACTCTTAGTAATTCTCCTAATAGGAACATTGGGTTACAAAGAAATACAAATGATTCTCCCGATAGGAACATCAGAGACCAATAAAATACATTTAGAATATTCTTCGAAGTTACAATAATTCAACACCTTCGTGGTCTCCCTAGTGTCGTTGGTCATTAATTCATTATTTAGAATGGTTTGTCTTACTCTCCTGAGTAGCAGAAGGTATTTCTGTGATGGTCTCCTCTTTTATAGAGTGGGTGGAGCCTGTTTTGGTTGTGTTAGAGAGTGCTTTGAAAACCTGTTCCTCTGTGTTACAGAGTGAAGCCTATGTTTCTATGTTTACCTGTGGTTTGTTGTGTTGTGCACCCTAGTTTTGGTTTGAATGGTACACAAGACTTAGGAGTGGAAGAGATGTAGAATTGCTTGTTAAACCTAGTGTGGAACTTCACAATAAGATAAGAGTGGCTGGTGAATCTACTTTGCACATCTGGAAGAGCACTAGAAGGGATGGTGTATCCCAAAGGATTGTGGAGCAGAGAAGGGGACACTTCTTTGTGTTGGGTGTGTAGGCAATGTGGATGCCAGGACATATAGATATTGTGAATGTGTCCTTAGCTCTGTGGATGAGCTCATTATCTTAGTTGTTCTTCCTTTCCACTACCTTAGCTGCCTGTGAAACCCAAGGGAGACTGGCTTGGCTGACAATTTGTGAGACCCAATTGTATATTGGTTTGTCTAGGTATCCTGTGAAATCCAATTGGATCTTGGCTTGGTTGAATAGCATGTGAAACCCAAATAGTAGTTGGCTTGGTTGTGTCATGTCGTTCTTTGGGCCATGTGTGTAATCCTTGGCTGGACATCCTATGAAACCCAAATGTGAAAGATGGCTTGGATGAGTAGAATATGAAGCCCATCTGTTGGCTTGGTTGGTCCTTAATGTGGATGTTGGCTTGACTGTGTACAATATGTGAAACCCAACTGGTTGTTGGCTTGTTTCCTGGATAGCATGATAAACCCAACTGTGAGATGGCTTGGCTGTGTAGCTTGTGAAACCCATCTGTTGGATTGATTGTGTATTAAGAGTTATGTCTATGTGTAAGTATGTTGTTCCCTAGTTCCTTGTGTAAATCATGCCCATCTCGGGGTGGTAGTGGTGTTGAGATATTAATGAATACACTGGCCTATGGTTGGGTGGAACATTGCAATGACATAGCTAGTTGTGGGACAAATTAATCATTATGATAAGTATCTTTTTTATGCTTGTTTATGCTATGTAGAAGTTAATTCTGTTATGTTTTCCTACAATTTACTTCTGTACATGCCTTTTGTTTTTGCAATGCATTTGCCTAAGTTTCATGAAGGCCATAAATGCCTTGCAGGTTTTAATGCATTTTGCCTAAGTTCATGGAGGTTGGGAGCTTATTAAAGAGTCAGCAAGCATTTGACTTAGTGTTTCCACCCCTTGGAATCCACCTAAGGGAGGCGGAAGGAAGAAATCAGAAAAGAGAAAGTTGAACAAGGAATAATGTGGGTTTTCCACACCTGGGGATCCACCTGTGGGAGGTGGAGGGAGGAAGCAAAAAAGTGCAGAAAAATTCTAAGGCAAAGTTAAATTTTCGATTTCCAAAGTCCGAGGTCAGAAAGTGAAAGCCACATTAGAGGAAATTTCAATTTAAAATGGGCCTTCCAAAAATAATACAAATTCCATGTCATCATGTATTAGCTAATCAAAATGCTTTAAAATTAAAAAAGGGAGCACCTCTTAAACAAATTTTTAATATAAATTTGGGGATAGGTATCATAAGAAAAACTACTTTTTTGTTCATATTTTCAACATATCTCCCTATGTTTTTACTCAAATTTCAATCTAGAGGGCTCGTTGGATGTGGAATTTAATTCATCATCATGTTTTTTTCCAGGTATTTCTTGTTTTTGGGGTAGAGGCTCCCGTAAAAAGTATGCCGAGTGGGTACTCGTTGGATGCAAAATTTAATTCTGCATCCAATGAGCTCTCTCGATCGAAATTTGAGTAAAAACACAGGGAGATATGTTGAAAATACGAACAAAATAAGTAGTTTTTTCTTTTCGTCCTCCAAAATTAATAAATATTATTTTATTATTTTAACTGTTATTTTATTAATTTTACTTAGGAGGCCCATTTTGAGTTGAAATTTCTTCTAATGAAAGTGCATGGAAGGTTAACGCAGAAAGTGTTTTTTTTCGATTTCCAAAGTACGAGGTCGGAAAGCGGAAGTTAGAAGTGCAGGAAAAGGATTAAGGTCAAAAGCTGGTTTCCTGAATTCCAAGTTCCGAAGCTGGAAAGCAAAAGTGCGGAAGGCAGAAGAGCCGTAAAGTATTTCCATTGTAGATTATGTTTCCAATTTTCGAGTTCTAAGGTCGGAAAGGCGGAAAGCAAAAGTGCGGAAGGTGGAAGGTGAAAGATTCGTTAAGTATTTTTGGCTCACATTAGATTTATAATTCTTGAGTTCCGCACTGGAGGGCAGAAAGGTGAAATGCGGAAGGCAGAATCGTGGATAGAGGATTCCATCATTTGTTAGTCTTCAGATTCCCGAGTTCTGCACTAGAGGGCGGAAAGGCGGAAGGAGGAAGGCGAAACGTGGCCGAGTAATTCCATCGGAAGGTTATGTTTTCGACTTCCAGGTTATGTTTCTGACTTCCGAGTCCTGAAGGAGGAAGGCAGAAGGTCGTTGAAATACTCTGTCGAAAAAGTTTTTTTTCCAATTTTCGGGTTCTGAAGGAGGAGGGTCGTTTAACTACTCCGTTGAAAAGTGGTTTTTTTGACTTCCGAGTTCTAAAGGCGGAAGGCAGAAAGAGGAAGGTTGTTACACTATTCTATCGAAAAGTTGTTTTTCTGACTTCCGAGTTTCGAAGGAGGAAGGTAGAAGGGCAGAAGGAAGAATGTGAGTTGGATATCTCCGTCACACATTGTGCTCTTGGTTCTTGGATTCCACAGTGGAAAGGAGAAAAGGGGAGTGCGGAGGGTAGAGTGCGAAAATGACAGATTCAATGCGGAAAAGGTCACATAAGGGATCTGTGAAGGGCGGAATGACTGTTACAGTGGTTTCTAAGCCTGAGAATGAATGTTGAAGAGTGTGTTAACGTCCATGCCCTGTGTTTTGAAAGGAGAACAAGAGTTCTTGAAGTAAAAATTTTAATTTATCTGCATTTTGGGATATGGGGATGTTACACATGGTGCAAAATTGGGTTCAAAACTAGACATAAAAGTATGAGCAAAATTGAACGTAACATTGGATGCAAAGTTGGGTGCAAACATGGATGTAACAAAGGGCGCAAAAAAGATGTAAAATTGGGCACAAATAAGGGCGTAAAAAGATGCAAAAAAAGATACAAAAAATTGGGTGCAAAATGGAATTTAAAAAGGACGAAAAAAAGACGCAATAGTTGACGTTTTACGAAATTGTACAACAACACAAGGTTTAGTGTTATATTTTTCCCCACAATTGGGAAAAACTACACCTAAATATGGCGCTAAAACCAACACAAAATCCAGTTTTTGTTGTGTTTGGAATTCAACATATAAATCATTACAAGAATCAACTTCAACAATACAATTAGAGCTTCTGTGTAGATTCTTCACTAGTTTTCAGCCACTGGTTTCAAGTAAAATTTATATCATTGTTTATGACATTCCCAGAAAAATCAAGTGCTGGAAATAAACAAAAAATTTCAGACTTAAAACACTGCTGTAAACAATCTTTTCAGTGTCAGGAAATAAAAATCAGCACGCCATTTAATCACACAGAACACTAGGATTTTGGATCATTGGCCCTGGAAAAACCCACTAGGGGAAAACCAGTTAGAGAGAGAGAGATTTTATTATACGAAAATTTACAACAAAACTCAGAAATTTTCAGACCAACTTATCTCAACCCAGAAGAGAAAATTTCTGCCTCGTTTTCCGTGCTAAATAGAAAAAAAATCAAACTCATTTTTTTCTTCTCTAATTTTGCCTCGATTTCCATATCGCTGTACGGATTGTACCATACAGACCTCGAAAATCGTGCCCAAAAATCCACCTCAAAAAACATGTCCATTGCCTTGAAAACCGTATTAGACGGACTGTATGGACCAACAATAAATGCTGTTGTCTTCTCCTCGATTTTTGTGCCCCATTTGTTGTTGTCCTTTCCCTCGATTTGCGTGCTACAAAGTTTTCCTCTTGCTCAAGAAAAATGGAACTTTCTCTCCTCTCTTTCTCAGCTCTCTCTTCTCACTTCAATCTACAAAAGTGAGGTAAAATTCCTTTCCCATGCCTTTTTGAGAAAACCCTAGGGTGAGTCTAATCTAACGGTGGAGATTATATTAGATCAAGGGATGAAATTAAATGCTCATATTTTTTTCTAAAATATTAATTTTACTCAGCCACTTAAATTTATCTAAAAATGACTTTAATGCTCTAAAGTCAAATTAATGCTTTTACTTAAGTCATTTAATGCAAGGGTCACTTTATGTCCCCTCTCTAAGTGACTAAGGCAAAATTCACTAGATGAACACTTCTCTAAATACAAAACTAACATTATGGTCTTTGGAACTACAAATGAGGCCATGAAATTCACTAATTTCCTCATTAGTTGGGTCCATCCATGGGATTTCAATGTGGCTTAATAGGGAATAACCATATTCATCACTTAACATGTTTTCGAAATAAAGACAATGATATAACAAATGCTTTCCAAGGTAGGAAAGCATGGCCAACACAAGGGTAAGCCAAGCTTATATAAAAAAAAATTATACCAATACCATAGGTGGCAAGGTTGTCGATAATTCATAACACAATAATAATCACTTATATATACATGATGCTAAAAACACCTCATAATATTTAAGAAAACACAAAATTACTCCTATTAATGTGTCCATTTATATGTTCTAATAATAAAACAATTTTATTTATCAAATAATAATAATAAATGTATTTTCATTGCATTTTAATTTATAATTTTAACTCTAAATAGAACAAAACTAAATTATTTATTATAATTTATTTACAAGATTATTTAGAACCAATTAAACACGAGCTAAGTTTTATACAAACATAATTAAAGAATATTTATAGGATTAAACTACCTAACCGACCATTTGCACCGATCGGACGACCTGGCTTGCATGAGCGGTCACATCCGACATTGTCGGCCGTCGGATCGGTGCAAATGGTCGAGCAAATAGGTCAATCTATATTTATATGGGACATAATTAAAGATTTTTTATTTTATTATTTATGTAAAGTTGGAGGTTTCATTTATAGTTGCTCCACACAAGAAAAGCCAACTTTCTTACCATATTAATTACATCTCAATCATGAGAGACGAGGGCAAACATTTGTAAAGTGTAGTTTAAAAAAAAAAAAATTGGCTTGGGAATTAACAATTTAGGTTGGGTGTAGGATTGAACTAATATGATGGGTTCGTATTCGTATGCCACAATACATAGCTCCTATTCGCATAGCACAATACATAGCTCCTAATCTGGGGAACAAGTTAGCTGAAGTTTGTATCTATAACATCGTAAGAAAAAGCTTGAGTTTACTGATCACTAATGCACAATGCAGGGGGGTTATTTCTGGTGTTAAAGTGTCTCCAAGTCTAAATCACACTCACTCATTATTTGTAGATGATGCTATATTGTTTGGTCTAGGTATTGTCGAGGAGTGGCAGAACTATAAGAAGTTCCTTGATACTTTTTGCATTGCCACTGGTATGGAAATTAGTGAGGCCAAATCATCTTTCTTGTATAATGATATTGATGAAATTGTCAGAACCAGGATTCGCTCACTGTTGCCTTTTAAAATGGAACCCCTCACTTCTGGATTCAAATACTTGGGGTACTACCTCAAACCCATGGGTTATGCAATTAAAGACCACTAGTGGAAAATGAGAAATTAGTGACCAGGAGACCAAAAATTTTGGTCACCACAGTTTTTTCAAAGGATAAATGACCAAAATTGATAAATTTAAGTGAGCTAACTAAAAAATACCAAGATAAATGACCACTTTTGGTCACGGGATAAAAACCAACTAAAAACAACCAAGATAAATCACCAAATTTGGTCATGGGATATCTAGACTAAAAATGACTCACATAACAATTAGTCATTTATTTGGTCATTTTTAGTTGTCACTCCGACAATGAAAAAAATTACAAATTTGACAATGAATTTGTACATTTCACTAAATTCTAACACTGCAGATGGATTCAGAGACCCAATTTAAAACCCACTAATATATATATATATATATATATATATACACACGTCCCTATATTAACAAAATTGAATTAATGCAACCCAGCTATATGTTAATTTGGACATGACCTTGGCATATAAAAAACCCATTAAACCTTTGAACCCATTAAAAATTGGGAGATAATGTTAATTATAATGCTAATTTGCATGACCTTGGCATATAATTATAGTTTCTATAGGCTAATTTGGACACGACCTTGGCACCTTAACTGATCATGACAATGTTTTGTTCGTTATTCCCTGTTCAGAAGTAATTCATGGTTATGTTTTAATGTATTGGTAAGAAATTAAGTGTGGTCATGTATACTCTTTCCTACCCTCAATTATAGTAAATATCCTCTCACACATTTATAAATAAACCCGAGTTAGGAACCTACACCTAGTCAAATAAATTAGCGTGAAGACACCAAAGGGTATTTTGCTATTTGGACCACCCGGTTCTAAAACAACTTATATAATATAGACATTAGAAGATCAAGTCATATAATATGGGAGTGATAAACATTGTCGTCATCATATTATGCACTCAAAATGGACTCAATTCACCTAATGAACTCAATCCTAGCATTAAATATATAACCTACAAGACATTTGTGGATAACAAGAACATGTTGACCATTCTATGTCGACCATCGACCCCATAAACATTTCGTACCCATCTATGTCTTGTTTATTAAAATATATATTAAAATCATATGAATATATAAACTCATTATGGTTAATATATAAACTAGTTCCCATATAGAATTTTTATATTTAAAAACCTATAAATATGAGGTACAAAATAAATTAATACAAAACATTATTTCTAACACACATATATATTAAAAAATACATATAATACAAAACAATATTATACCATTATAATAATAATAACAAAACAATATATTATATTGTAACAAACTATACAATATTGTAATAAAACTATATTATACATCTAAACACAATGTAACTAGCTCCATCGACAATATCGAACCAACCACACCTAAATACTCTTACGTTATGGACTAACCATGCCTATTAATTCTCAACCTCCAAATGGGAAAGTGATTAATAACAATGGATCTTGCATGATTTATGATGGGTGGATTTCACAACCCTGAACCAGTTCAAGTAGTACCCTGCCAAATCGATATTTGGTCCCAAATATTTCCCTTTGGCCGGAGCAAGTGGCTAGTTGGTTGTCAGAGGACGAATTAGATCTGAGAGGCATCTTTGGGCATCTATGAGGCTATGCAGATTGAAATTATGACACCGGTTGAAGGGTTTGAAAATTGGGTATATATTTTCAATTGCTGGCATGGATAGAAGGGCATTGGAGCAAACTTGGAGGATTTGAAGAGGCATGCATAGAATTCTGGAGCATTGGAGTTGACTTTGTAGTCGAAATCCCATTCATAGGTTAGTAAATTCCATCCTTTTTAATAAACTTTAAATGCACGGTTTCTCTGGTTTAGTTTTTCCCTATGAAAAAAAATAACAGTCCACATTATGGAGTACACCCATTATTACAGGGTTTCTCTGGTTCCCCATAATTTTTTTCACTAGTTCCCCTAGATAGCACAACAATATTGTAGCCCACATATTGTCCCCAAAATAGATGATTGTATCTTTAATTGAGCCAATGTTTATAGCTTGAGACAAAATTGACCAGATTCTGAACCAACTCTCTTTAACTGGACCTTCGATCAGGGCATCTTCAAAAGGAATGTCTTCCAGGATACCATCTAAAATTATTTATTCCATTCCTTCATTTCCTAACAAAGGAAGATACTGCTTTTGGAAGTTTAATATGGATCCAGTCTCTTGAGATAAAAAAAAATGATTATGTTCCTAATCAGTAATCTGGAGCTAGGAAACTAGTGTGTTGACAGTTGAAGACCTGTTTCCTTACAATCCCTTAAACAAGAATTGAGAAAGAAGTACTCCTACTTTGTATGATATGAAACAATACAAAGGTATATTTTTTTAATTATTATGCAAAGATCTGAATATTGGTCAACATTTAATCCAAAATGTAATATGTATAAATGTTTACTTATGTGTGAAATTCACTTTAACAATAAACTTCAATTTCTCTTATCATGGAGGCTTCTTATTATCCATTCTTAGCTCAATAGATATGAAGGTTTTAGTTTTGATTGAAAGGGTGAGACTTGGGCCTCGAATGCATTCCCTACACACATTAGGCTCCTGCATCCAACTTGGGAAATGAGGGATGTATTCAAGAATATAAAAACCTATCCACAACTATTGACCATTTTCTATCTATAAAATTTGTTGCAAAAAGTAATGCGAAAGGCCGAGCCAAGGAATCCACAAGTGTGCTTAGTATTGTTAACATTTCCCATTGCTTCATTAATTTTGTTGTAATACCTGCAATTAAAATTATAATTATGTTACTAACAAAACCGGAAATTTATATTACTACTTGTAACAAGTTTGTGCATTTGATATTTAGTCAGTCCCAACCTTTAGCAAAGGACTCAAAATTTACTTGATGTTAGTGAGTCTTGTATTGTTGTGCTAACTAAAATCATTTTTTTTATTTCCAACAAGGCACGTATGTGTACATGGAAGGCACACATATGAATTTATAAACATTCCATGAATCCTTTTTCTTTCAAAACAAAGTGCCTTGAAAATTTATGGTCATTGGCTCCAAGTACAATGACCCACACAAACAAGAGAAAGCAAAACGAAAATTCCCATCTAGAAAAGATGGTTACTAAATGAATCAATGGAATTTAACTACATTAAGATTGAATGTGAGGAATTTCCATAACAATAAAAAGTTTACTATGGCCTTTTCCTAGCCAAAATTATACAACTTTAAACTTGATATAAACAACTGCCTTAAGCTAGTATGCTATTGCTAATTGTAATAGAAACAGTACTAGTAGGGACTCAATGCTAGAAATCAATATACAAAATAAACATGCATAATCGTTTTTTCTCATCCATAGTTTCTCTCATTGGAATCCTTGATTTTCCGACTATTTTGCAGTGGAAAAGCATAAACAAAGAATTTTTAGAGGCAGATATGTGCACACATAAATGGATCAAATCCCACTCCCTTTTCTCATGAAGGCTTTCCTAATGGTATATTTATCTAGTTTTGGGTTCTCATTGTGGAGACCCATGTTCAAATCCTAGAGAAACATGGTATCCCAAGCACCGCAAGATAACTAATGAAGTACCGACGACTATCCCCCTAGGGTCTCTGCTTTTAGGCTACGCTAAACCTAGTCGATGACTAGAACAACGAATTGATTCTTACAAAATTTAACTCATTTGCATGCAAAACAATGACTATACAAATAAACATGCATAGCCATTGATTTAAATTTCTTGATCTACATGATCTACAACATTTTCCCTCTCAAATAGAGTTTCTCTCACTAAAATCCTTGAATTCCTATTATTTGATAGTGGAAAAGGATATCCAAGGAAAATTGAGAGGGAGGTATCAAAAATTATTTTCAACCATTTTTAATCAATGTGGAAGAAAAACAATAACCCATATAAAGCTAAGCACATTGACAATGTTGATATGTTGAAGAATCCAAGGAGGATGGGAGCAAAAATTAAAAATCAGGCACAGGAGCAGTGTCGCTTAGACGACATGAACACTACATGTCACAACCAGTATAAGGAGTAGAGTTCATGTGCAGAAAGGTTTGCAGCTTTTCAAAAAGATGTTAGAAGTGGAGTTCAATGTAAAGGGGTTGGTTGGTGCACCTTTAAATATTTAAAGATCCCAAAGAGAAATAGAGGGCCAAAATGCATGACCTTTTGCAACTCTGGTATAATTACACAACCATGAACTGGTGGGAAGTGGTTGTGGGTAGTAGGACAGATTGTTTGGGTTTGCTTTACATTTGTCTAATGGTGAGTACCATCCTTACAATTTTGTATTTTGACCAAGATGATTTCTATAGTGATACCAACTCAGTCCATATTATACATTTACCAAAAGTTTCGAGTTATAGTATTTGGTAAGGTCATCAACGGCTTGAATACCCAAATCAAGGTAGAAATTAGGTTTTTGATATATAAAAGACAAAAATAAATACCTTTTGTAAGAAAAAAATAAAGCAGATCATCAAATCAAAGTTCAAACTATAGAATTGCGATGATAGACTTGCACTATGAACAAACCACCAACTACAAGTATGATGTCTTAAAGCTCATTTTGTGTTCCAAAAAAATCTTCTTTATTTAAGATGATGAGTGAAAATATTAGTAGATTTATAATAGATAATAATGGTTCCAGTCCCCATGCATGGTTTCTAATATAAATTTCTAATAATTCCTATATAAAATAGTGAATTTGTGTCACCACTTTCATTGGAATAAGATTTAGAATTTAACATTTGGAAGCATATATAACTTTTAACTGATTGTTCTCCAGGATTGAATCTCATAATTGAATTTACCCCATGATCTCAATAAAGTGGGTTTGTTAGCCAACACATAGACAGGAATAGCCAACCAGTCATAGACAATCATTGACAGAAGGTAGGTCATAGCCGATAGCCATTCATTGAAAGGAAAGGAGGCATGTTTGAGGGGAGGAATGTCACGTGGTAAGGCATCTCACGTAATAGGAATATCAACTAAAAGGAGAGGGTTGGCCATACCCATTTGTTTCTTTGCTTCACCTTCGAACAAGCTCCCAACCCTGAGAGGTTCACCAAACCCACTACCTAGACCATCCCCATGAACCAATGATTGTCTTTCTAGATTGAGGGTCGAAGAGAAATGTAAAGTTGAAAAGCTTTTATGGGTCTCTTCATAAATTATTTCCACCTCTATGAACTCCTGACTTTATCGCACCACCACACTTTATTCTTTGAGGGAAGTTTGGTAGGTTTAATAATTCTTCCTTTTGAAGGTGTTGTAAATAGGTTATTTACAAAATGGATCGGTCTAGAGATGGAGAAGATGTTATAATGGAAAAGGTCTTCAATTGTTTGACTGTACCTACTCATGAACTTTCGTTTGGAATTTTCTCTCAAGAATTATTCACAGGTCACACTTCTAGGCTCAAGCATCATAAGCTCAGTTGGAATTTGCTTAACAATTGGTATTAAGTATTTTGAACTGAATACGGCAACTTTTTAACTTCATTGTCCTTTATTTATTTTTGCTAAAACGTCATTAACTTCATTTTTTTATTGCTTCTTTTGCAGTGGTTTCTGTGCTGCTACTGACGTTCAGGCAATCACCTCTGAGTTGAAAAATAAGTTGTCAACCAAATGTCGAGGAAAGGCTGAAACTGACTTTACTCGGCAGTGAAAGAGATATGTGAGGAGTATGATGATAAAGGTACAACGAAAGAGGACTTTATGCCAGATATTGATGATGGGAAATCCAGATCATGTATTGATGAAAGCTTAAAGGATTTTGTAGAGAAAGTACAGTTTACAAAAAATGATAAAATACAAGAAGCAATTGATGAGTCAGAGGAAACGTTGAAAATGCAAAAAGATACATCTAATCAAATGAATTATGAGACTTTTGCAAAGAAACATGATATTAATAGGGAAGTACATAGGCAGGAAAACTGGCAAAAGGCACATGGGGTAGGTGAGAATAAGAAAAATCTTGCTACATCCCTGATATCGTCTAATAAGAAAGACAAGAAGATGCTCAATTTAGTTCTGGTTGGTCTTAAAAATCACAATTCATTATCAACCTTTAAATCCAACAATATGAGGTCCATACTAAAGATAAAGAAGCCTACAAGGCATTTTGAGGACCATTTGAGGTCTGATGTTGCTGGTGCAGTTCCTACAAACCATTTTGATAACCATTTGAGGTCTGATGTTTCTGGTGTAGTGTCTTTAATAACTGAGCCAGAGTTGAAGACAACAAAGAGATATTTTAAAAGGTCATCAGAGATTGAAAGCAATATTCATAATGATGGAGACAATATTTTGAATTTTTCTTCTTATCTTGAAGAAATTAGGATACACTCATGAGATACAGGAAGTATTTCAAAGCAGACCATGAGTGAAAAGTAGTTTGGTCAGAAAAGGAAAAGCATGGAAAAAGAAATTAGAGGTTCTTGAATAGTGCCTGAAAGTGAGTTCCTAGATCATAGAAAAAAAGTGACAGATAACATTGTCAGCAATTTTGAATCTTTTAATCATGGAAACACTGAAGAGAGAATTTAGGTTTCAAACTGTAAAGAAAATTTGAAGGGTGAAAACTATTTTTAAAATATTCATGAAAAGTATGTTCCTAATGTCAAAGATCATGTGATTTCTACATTTGTGACTAAAGACAATGAAGTTAGGGTAGTTCCAAACACTTCTTTGCATCAGAATTCCATTTTGAAGATGAAAAGAAAGCTCTTGAAGAAACATAATTCAAGGTTATCAACTCTACCAGAGAGATCAGATAATTCAAGGTTATCAACTCTACCATGCCTCATGAATTCATAACTTGTGTTGGTATTCTTGGGAGTTGTTTTCATAAACTGGGACTAACTTTATCACATGTCTAATGTGCAATGTAAAATAGATGCCCTTAGATAGTGGACACCAATCACATGAGTTACTACACTTAGAAACAGAGGCTGTTGGGCACCACTATCAACCTCAAATTAAAACCTAATAAATTTGCTCATCTTCAGGTAGTACCAAGAGACATTGTAGTGTTTGGTCGATCTTGTGCCAACAGGGTTGTTGAGCTATACAGACCAAGTGAGTTTTTGACATTTCCATGTGTAGGGCTGAAAAGGACTATAATAATTGTTATATTTTTTGAAGATCTGAAGCTGTCACAGGTTTTTGTTTCTCCTACTTTTGGAATGAAAAGATAAATCAGACTAAAAATCAAACATACTATATTTTAGTCCATCGATGTCAAATTTTCTATATACTGTTAACAAATTTCATTTATTCGGTTATTAGGTTAAAACTCTAAATACTCAAACGTGAAATAATGGGAAGCATGTTTTCTTGTTATTGAAGCACTATCAACTTCCTGAGTTTTTTCTTTTGTTTTGTGTCTTGCTCACACATTAAATATGTTTTATGCTTTGCATTTTAATGAGATTTGAATCCATCAATTGATCTACAATTTTTCAGCATATCAAATATGGAATAAGTGTGATATTTTGGTGTTATGGAGCAGGTGAAAAGCATAAACCTTTGCCTGGCAATGCTGGAGAAAAGAGAATTACTTGGATCGATAAATTAAGGAATGAAAATGGTAGCTTGCGTACTTCAATGATATGTCTTAACATGTAGAGAGTGATGCAGAGCAATGCAGTTGTCTCCTGTACTCAAGAAACTTTGGAGGAAGGTAAATATTTAATATTCTTGTCATTATGTCACTGTGAATCCTCATTTTGACTTTGTAGAAGACCCTGTTAATGGTCTATAAACTTGCATTGTGGCTTCTTTCCTAATCATTTCTTCTTATAGCACTCTACCTTTTTTATTCATTTGTTAATACTTACTCATTTCCGTCTTTACTTGAGGAAATTCACTTTTGTTGCTTATGATTCCTGAGCTTCAGGAATAGTAATGAAGGAACCATTAACCAAAATACCATTGACCAATTGCCCAACATGATATTCTGGAAATTTCTAAGTTCTAAGGTTGTTTGTAGTGGCTAAGAAGCCATAAGCTCTAAGGTATCTCTCAGGACTTGCACCTTACCTTGAGTGTAAAGCACCAAGGGTTTGATCACCCTGATCTATGCAAGGCATTTCAACCTTGCATAATTATTTAAATATGTTATTGTTTTCATTGGTCCTTAATTGGGAAACAATGCAAGAATACTCTTGAACACATGGAAGTAGAAAGTCTCGACTCTCCATCATGCCTCATGAATGCATAACTTGCGTTGGTATTCTTGTGATTGTTTCATAAACTGGGACTAAATTTATCACATGTCTAATGTGCAGTGTAAAATAGATGCCCTTAGACAGTGGACACCGCTCACATGAGTTACTGCACTTAGAAACAGAGGCTGCTAGGCACCACAATCAGCCTCAAATTAAAACCTAATAAATTTGCTTGTCTTCAGGTAGTACCAAGAGACATTGTAGTGTTTGGTCGAGCTTGTGCCAACAGGGTTGTTGAGCTATACTGACTAGGAAATCCAGTGTGTCAATGCAATATAGTAACATGGCGTGAATGAGTCAGATATGCCAAAAAGACTAGGCACTTTTGATTCCCCTCATTCTTGCTTATGCCATTCTCTTGCTACTTGTGCTTCACCTTGATCTTTCACACAAGATCATTTTACCTTATACATTAAGCAAGTAGTCCGAGCAACTCTGAGATCTAGTTGCCTCCATTGAGGATGGTACAAGAAGTAGCAGTGAAGTCTGAAGAATTGATTCCTCCCTTCAATTGTCCAATTTTTGGTTCTACATATCTAAAAGTATTCTTATAGTTTCCATAGAATTTACTTTCTTATTGATAATAACACCTTTATTGGTCTTATGTCCAATCTATCCACTTGCAATATGTCTGTCTTATTTGAGCAAGGCAAATTTTTGTGACTTAACATCATAGTAGTTTAATATACTCAAGTCATGATGCTCTCTAGTTCCGCAGAGAGAAGGATGCACAAATTTTAGATGCTGCACTTGGTCTATATGGCTTTTGTGACAATATTGTTTTCATAGTTTAACACCCTACCCTCTCTTCTTTTGGGGCAAGTTGTAACTCACTTCTGAATAGCTTGTGCTGATCAACTTATGTGTTGGATGATCATGTTCCATATCACATTTTTAATCATTACGAGAGTTTTTTTGGAGTTGGTTAAAGATATTTGGGCTTCTATTTAAACTTAGCTTCCTTTGTACCATATATGATTTTAGATTGATAAGAATTCTATTTCATTGTGATATGCTTCAAAGCACAGATTCAGATGATGAGGTGTTGTTTGATGCCACACAAGGTCTAATGGAAAGGCTTGCAATAGAAGCATATGAAGTTTCCATGGTAATTCCAATAAGAAACCTTGTAAATGTAGTTCTTAGAGAATGTTAGTCCATTGGTTTTGACTGCTATGTTGTCATTTTTCCACTGAAAAGGTGAAAACAGAAGCTAGGATTATGGAGGGTGACGTAGGTAAAGCACTTTGTCGTGAAATTGTAAGAATCAAGCCCGCTGCACTTGTAATGGGAGCAAGAGTACTAGGGATAATCAAGAGGTAAGACCCTTTTATTTTGAATACTCTACATCTCCTTGTAAGCTTAAAGTTGTGTTTAAAATTTAGAGCATATCTGAAATGCGAGTATGATATTTTTGGTTCAAATGTTTTGTTGTTTCTGAAATCTTCTATGGTTTGAAGTGTATTGCAAGGGAGTGTGAGTGAGTACTACTTTCACCATAGCAGCTTCCCTATAGTGATTGTTCGTCCCAAAGGTAAAGTTCATTTACATTCTGTTTTCTCCTTATCAAAGTGAAAGTAGTTGTTATTCAATGGAGGTATGGACCTGCATACAACATTCTGTTTTCATACAGAAACTTGTATCCAAATCATGTTGTTGGTTTTCAAAAGGATTCAACCTGTAAAACAATAGCAGTAAATATAGTTTCACAACCTAGTGTGTCGTTTATCATGAAGTCTACGAATAGAATAACGATATAACCATGATTATGATAACCAATCATAGCAGATCAATAATATTATCATCAAACAAAATAACAATAATGAAATAATGAAAACAATAGCAACATACACACTATAACACACTTGGATTTAAATGGGAAGCCTGAGTAGGAGGAGGAAAACCCACTGTTGAAATGGCACAGTTTGGTTATATTTGGGAGAATAAGAGTACACTAGTACAATTGATATCAAAAGTTCGTAATAGAGATAATAGCTAACCTATTCAGCTTGGGAATAGGTCTCTACATAGCCTAAGGTTATTGACAATATCAATAGATTAATCAACGACCCTATCTAATGGTTTGTTTGATCTTGACAATCTTGATCGTGCACTTTATTTATAAATTATTACATTATTTGCATCAATACCTTATGGGATTTACTTACAAAAAAATGGGGTGCATTCCCACACAACAGGCTTATATAACACTGAACATTATATTCATCTAAATGCCTAGATTTCAAAATAATCAACCAACTCTTATCTCTTTTGTGCTATTTTTATAGAGGTCGACGACCAATTAGTATTATAGAAATCCGTCCAGATCTCTATTTCACATGGACACAAGGAAGCATGCTTGCATTTGGTATGATTTTAGTGCTAGTCTCAGGTGATTGTGGACTAATATATTTGCATAAATTGATTGTGTGTATGTGTTGAGCATAAGTAATTCTAAAGGAGTTGACCAAGATGGACCAGTCTGACCGTCTCTGATAAGTGTATTTGGGTGGTTTATAAGCTGTATATTCGACTTCTGAAATTTTTGAGATGGAGTCTATTGTGCTGGACCTTATGAATTTTTCTAGCTTGATATGTTGGTACCATGTTTAGTTTAAATGATGAGGCTTGGATTGTTTTAAAAATATTGAAATTGTTTAAAGGTTCAGAAGAAATGCCTATTTAATTGAATCATATGATTTTTTTGGGGTTATCTTGGACCAAGACAGTTTGTAAGTATCTTTTCATGTTGTCTGAATGATGGAAGAATTCCAAATTTCACAAATTTCAAGATATAATTGCTCTAAAGATTAATTTTAGCCAAATCAGAGTATGCCTGACAAATGATTGATTGCTTAAAAGCTACATAAAATATCTATAATTTTGTATCATTCTCTGTTAAAATTTTATTTATATGTATCTCTTAGAAGAACACCCGACTAAACATTGAATTTGAAACATTAAAGTGAACATGAAGTAACTGCCTATATGAGTCCTCTGCTTATATACTGTTAAAGCTTAGCATATTTTCTCATGCTTTTATTAATTTCGCTTTTGTTTATTACTTATGCGATTCTTCTTCAAGTTTTTTTGAGAGTGGCTTCTAACAGATGAGCAATTGAGCAACCATAGACTTATTACTGTTAAAACCTACAGTTTACCTACCAGATTCATCATCACATCTTCTTGAGAGCAGCGTTTCTTTTCCATTTCGGCCAAGTTTCCAGAGTTCAACAACAAGGACAAGACACTTGTTCTTCAATTTTCTATAAAGCATGAGCAGAAACTTGATTGTGGTGGTGGATATGTGAAGCTACTGAGTGGTGATGTTGACCAATTTTTTTTTGGTGGAGATACACCTTACAAGTACCTACTCAACTCAACCCTCTTCAGCATTGGTTCCATTAATTAATGCCTTAAAGTTATGTTTCTTGCCTTTGTGAAACAAGGTATAGATTTTAAGCAGTAGCTTTGCTTTGATGCCTAACTATCCTTTTTGGTGATGGCAGTATCATGTTTGGTCTCTATATATGTGGTTATAGTACAAAGAAGGTTCATGCAATTCTTGGTCATGGTGGAAAGAACCATCCTATCAAAAAGGATGTATAATGTGAAATTGATCAATTGACTCATGTTTATACTTTCATTCTTCGCCCTGATTCTACCTACACCATTCTCATTGAAAACAAGGAGAAAGATTCTGGAAGTTTATACACCGATTGGGATATCTGACCACCAAAATTTATACATCGATTGCGAAGTTTAACAAGGAGAAAGATTTGCTTGTCTTCGGGTACCAAGATACATTGTAGTGTTTGGTAGAGCTTGTGCCAACAGGGTTTCTGTGATATATGGACCAGGTGAGTTTTTAACATTGCCATGTATAGGGATGACAGGGACTATACTAATTGTTATATTTTTTGAAGACCTAAAGCTGTCACAGGTTTTTGTTCCTCCTACTTTTGGAATGAAAAGATAAATCAGACCTAAAATAAAGCATACTATATTTTAGTCCATCGATGTCAAATTTTCTATATACTGTTAACAACATTCATTTATTCGGTTGTTATGTTAAAACCAGGGATGATTTTAAGGAACCATACTTATTTAAAAGTGTATAAATGTTGGCGAATAATACCAATTCTTAAAACGCCAACTATAAAATGATTGGCGATAATTTTCAAAAAATATTTTAATTTACAAGGATTTTATATCATTTATATAATAATTTGGCGATTTTTAGGGTGAAAATTTTTTACCCCATCAAAATTGGGCGAAACAGGGCTTCAAAAAATGCAAAATGGCAAATCTTTTTTGGGAGAAAAACATGGAAAAATAGCTCACTGGGCTAAAATTCGCCCCTAAAATTATCCTTGGTTAAAACTCTAGATAATCAAATGTGAAATAATGGGAAACATATTTTTCAGTTATTGAAGCATCATAAACCTGCTGATTTTTTTCTTTTGTTTCTGTGTCTTGCTAACACATTAAAGATGTTTTATGCTTTTCATTTTAATGAGATTCGAATTCATCAAATTTTGATCTACAATTTTTCAGCATATCAAAGATGGAAGAAGTGTGATATTTTGGTGTTATGGAGTAGGTGAAAAATAGAAACCTTTTCTTGGCAATGCTGGAGAAAAGACAATTGCTTGGATGGATAAATTAAGGAATGCAAATGGTAAACATGGCTGCCCATCCGCCTCTATTTGTCAAAGGATCTCTTTTGTCACCGTCATTTTCTTCTTCTTGTACATATTCCTAGATTTCATTCATCTCCAGCAGCAGCCATACAACAACATTTCTTGGATTTCATTCATCTCCAACAGCAGCCATGAAGTCTATAAAGTTGGGGGGTATCCAGAGGATGGATGGTGTGAGGTAGGTGAAGCACTCAATGGTAGTTCTGGATGGAAATATGAAGAAGCAACATATAAAGGCATCGGCCCAGGAACCTAATGGTACGAACACTTATCCAGGTACTCTGCAATATTAATTTTGATTCACCTAAAACTAATTTCAGGTGATATTTTGAGCTGCGATACATTTTTATTTTAAATGGGTTTGGTATATTATTTCCTAGAAGCCAATTTTTACAAAGTAGAAGCAATTTTGAGGTACTTGTATGCATTATTATTCTCAGATCGATTACTCATAGCACAAACTTTCAATTCTCACATATTGTTAACACTCCATCATGTGGATTTGATTTGATTTAACCTAAATTGGAATAGTTACTGATTAAGTAATGTTTTATTGGGCGTTTTTAACATTGACAAACTTTGAAAGCCATGATGCATCTCCCATGTTACTTCGATGAGACTTCAAATTTCTCCATAGTCTATTTGGAGAAGATTTGCATCATCTTATCAGTAGAGAAAAGGAACCTATGTTTTGTATTAATGTAGATGATTATTGATGTGTACCATTTGAAAACATGCACTTGAAAGGTTTCTTAAAATTATGGAATGGAGATTGCACGGTCTATTGAAAATGGGGATTCGTGGCGTAACTGTTTCTGATGTTAGAGGTTTTGGAGCTCAGGATGGATCGAGCCAGAGCGACAAACAGTTATTTTCTTGTGCAACATGTGATTACTTTCTTTAGACTTATTGCATGCATCATGAATATACGAGTGCTATATGTATAAGGGTGTTAGTTACATCCCTTAGAGCCATTGGTTCAACTCATATGGTGTCACAGTATTCCGGGTAGAAATGTATGCTTTGACACGGTTTCCAATTAGATTGATGTTTTTTATTTTTTGAAAGTACTTTCTACAAAATCAAAGAGAATAACTACAATTGACTTGAAGACTTCGGGTATCATGGGTGACTGGATGCATGGAAAAAGGTCATTGAGGGGCAAATAACTGAACACAATCAATTTCCTTGGTCAAAGCGGCTATGTCAAGGTGTGTCCTTCTGTCAAAATCACCTATGACTTTCACCTACTGCTAACCACTTATTCATTCCTGTGAGGGAATTGAACCTTGGTGGGCGGCTTGACATGGCACTGTTTTCACATTTGAACAACAACCCCATTGACAGTTGATCACCTTGATCAATAGAGGAAGCATACGTTTTTGCTTATTAATTTGCACTTTATTTGTCCATGTCGAATCAAGCAAGTTTATGAGGTGACAGTGATAAATCAATGTGATTCCTTTTTCCATATAAGTGAACATACGGATGAAGTATCACACGTTGACATTCTCATGGATGCTTACAAATTTTTGTTGGGAAGACTGTGGTAGTTTGATTGGTGCTTGATGCAAGATGGAAAGAAGAACATACACAGTATCATGAAGGATGGCAAGTGCATATAGTAGTTGTTATTCGAGGATGAAGAACAATGTGAAGTATTGTTGGTGATGATCAAAGAGTTTGTAAGTGCAATTAAAGAGACAAAGGACTGCTATGTAGCTGTACAAAGGAAAGTAGCTAGGCATGCAAAAGAAATAGTTAGGCATGCAAAAAAAATAGTTAGGCATGCAAAAAATAGCTTGGCATGCAATGCAAGAGAGTGAAGATGAAGTATAATGTTCCAGGAAGAATGAAGTTCTTTATGAAAGTAAGAATCTGCTCTAGGAATTCACAGATGTTGCTTAAGAATATGAATTGGTAGGACTACTAGCAAGGTGCCTCTGTTATGAATCTTATGATGCTTTAGTTTAGTGTGTAGATACCTTAGTTGCTTTGATATGTTGTTCTCTCAGTCATCTGTGGTCCCATTTTCTGAAAGAGAGAGAAGAGCAACAACAAAACACAGGAAAATATGCTAGTTTGGGAGGGTTTCTTGTCTTGTGTAGGTCAGTTGGAGTTTGACATGACTAAATGTCGAAACTGCTCATTTGAAGGTTGAGCAGAGTCAAACTCGTGCACTAGCAAGCTTGGTAACACTGTTTTGTACCCTATATGTACATGTCATGTATAGAATACAATCTTATTTTCTCTTTGAACTCTTAAATAAAATTTGTCTTGATGATTTTATTTGAAGTCAACAACTTGCTTATTTTAGTATATCAGGTTTCACTGTCACACGATCAAGTATGTATGTACATATGTATACTAGTCCCTAATATATATTTTTATTTTTCCATCACTTTCATTTGGTATATGGAAAATACTCTTTGTTTGGGAGGAGGCATAATCTAGACAGTAAAAGAACAATTAAAATCTTTTCCAGGTATATGAACTGAGATGATTGATGATTTGGTTGGTAAATGATAGCACTCTTTTTTATAAAATATAGACATGGGGGTCAACTTATCTGGAGGGCATAGAGGGGATTCCTTTTGTCACATCCCTTGATGGAATTGTGGTAAATTCACAATTGAGATGAGTGTTATTCCCTGTGCTTGTATTGAAGAACTGAGTTGTTATCAACGAATTTTCAAAGAAACCCATTCATTCTACCAAACAATGAAGACTTTGGTTCAAAATGTATTAGTTTAAATCACACTGTGCATAACAGACATGCATATCACTTTTAATAATCAAAGCCCATATGAGCTTTGGCCTTACATCGACCATTGGTTGAAACAAAATTTGTCATCTGTGTTCAAGAGCACAATGCTGCAAGTAGACTTTACGTTTGGTCAAATCATTCCATTGCTTTATTACCTTCATTCATTAGACCATGGTTGTCTTTATTTTTGTTATTATCATTTACAATGAAGCATATCATTAATATGAAAAGATGATAATTAAAAATTCTTGGAGAGTAGTGGTCCCTGCAGGAAGAGACCTCACAATGCAGTGTATCTACCAAATATTTTGAGGTTTCCATATTATAAACCCAAGTGCATTTAAATTTTCAATTAAAGGTTATTATTTGTTTTCTGTATGCTAGAAATTCAATTTGAGGGGGATATCTTCCTGACTGAATTTCTTGGCTAAATTTTTACACAGAAGGGCCATATTCAAATGAATTATGTTGCTATGGTTCAAAGATCTAGCACCACAGAAAACATTTCAACACGTAGAGGCATTGAATTGGCCTGGTCATAGAGAGCATAAACCATTATTGCACACAACAAAACCCATATTGCATCAAGCACTTCGAAAGAGTTCAACTTGTAGGCAAGCTCAATACTATAGGCAATGTCACTATAGTGTATATCAGATATGCTATTGGAACTTACAATGAGTTCTAATTCTGGGAAAGCTCAATGTTTTATTTGGAAAGCTTGATACTTATCTGTCTCTCCAATTCTATGAGGTGAGAACTCGAAAAAACATTACAAACTAGATTGAGACAATTTCATAAACCCTATATAAAGATATAGGACTTTTGTTTGGTTGCAAGCATGAAAGATGGAGAGTGATAGAGTTATTGAAGGTTCCAAAGGTGGGGATGATGGAGAGGGTGTGAACGATGGGGCAGAGGAAGGCATTCCAAAAAAGCCCTCACATAGATCAGAGGAGCCAAATCCAGGTGGTAAGAGGTACTTTTAGGTCTCAGGTTCAAAACAAATCTCTCTTCCCATAGAATGGATATTGGAATGGATGGAGTTGTCAACGACACTTATTGGATAATTCAATAAAAGAAGCCATCAATATCAAATTTGGTTTCATGCGTCAGATCCTTTTGGTCAGGATTAGAGATCTGTTAAATCTGCATCTCTCCTTTGCATCATGGTTATTGTTCCTTCCAGTTCAAGCATGCAGATGACAAAGAGTTTTTCCTGAACACCTTCCCTTGGATGTGTAAGGGTTCAGGGTTGGGCTAGCGGACTGGACACTTTGCCTTCATCACTTCAGGGAAGGATCTACTCTATGTATGGGTGCAGCTATAAAAGCTTCCCTTACACTTCTGGAATGAAAAAGCACTTAAGTCTATTGGGGATTCTTTGGTTACTTTCCAATATCCTGCCCCAGAAATCCTCACTGATAAGATCGAGGATATTCCTCAAATATCGGCATTGTTGAGTACAAATGGATGTCTTTCAAAGTTCAAATAAGATTAATCTAGTGTGTGGGGATTTTGAGTGGGATCAAGTTATAGACTACAAGAAGCTTCCTTCTAGATGCAAATTATGCCACAAAACTGGTCACATCCTTAAAAACTTCCCAATCAAGCAATCTACATATAAGCATACAAAGAGGAACTTTGGATCTCACATGGTTTCAACTCCAATTCCAACATTTCTCCCTCATCATAGCAAATTTCCATTCAATCTAAAAAATATGGAGGTGGAATTCCTGTTCTTGTCAACTCACAGCTCACAAGGATTCAATCTGCTAGTGACCTTAGTTTCTTTGGTCCATAAATTAAAGTCTTTCCTTGCCAATACAAGTATGAAGGTCAAGGATTCCACAAGCAGTGCTCCAAATTTTCCACAAGGATGGCTCTTGGTCTCATGGATAATGATGATAATTTTGGTATTTTGTTCCCATGTATTACAATTTGATGCCCTAAAGAGGAATCATTGGGGAAACTACATGAGAGGATATCAGATATTTTCTCATTTCCTTAGCCCATAGAGGCTAGCAGTTTAAGTGATCATTTGTTTGTCGAAAGCATTGTTCATACATTCTTTCATACCCCCCTACTAACTTTCAAGGGCTCCTCAACAACTAAAAGAAGGGACCAAAAGAAATTAAGGATATAGAAATTGCATTACCAATGGTTATTTATTCTTCTATGCTAGAGCTTGTCTTGATTATCCTAGCTCCATAGCTCAACCAGAAATCATTAAGGTAAGTCCAATTGGAGTAAAGAAAGGCAAGAAAAGATGCTACATTCCTCTTGAGTAATCACCATTAACCTCATATACAAAGAATGTGAGGTGCCATAGCATCACGTTGTTATTCTACACGTTACTATTAGACCTTTCAAGGATGGAGTTGATTTGGAATATCTAATGATCTCAATTTCCTACTTGTGAGGAGGTCTGGATATTCACACTTCATGTTTTGTTTTGCTTATGTGATTCGATCATGTACATTGTAGACCTACATGGTCAGTAAATGATTAGGCAGTCCCCCAGAATTTTAGGCTATTATAGAGGCTAGATACTTGAACAACTAAAGGACAAAAAATCCAAATATGTTGTGCATTCATGTAGCTCTGGTTATTTTGCGATCAACTGTATAGATGGGCATGACATGCAACTTTATAACATGCTGTTTTTTCTGAAATAACATGACATTTTTCATCAAAAAAGATATATAACATGCATGACAGAGAGTAAAGAGTGAAACTTACAAGACAAAATGGAGCTAAAACTGCAGTCTTCTTCATCACCAATGTGAGTTTTGGTATATTTCTATTAATAGAATTGGAAGCTTTAAGATCCTTTGGTTGCATATTAGGGAATATATCACCTGCCAATAATGGAAATTAAGCCATTACTATCTTCTAGTAATGGCAAATGACACATTACTCTCTGTCCTTAATTTTTAGTAGATAAATACCTTGCTATGATTAACACAATTTTATATATTACCAAGGGATGACAATTCCTCTTGAAAAGGTTTAGAACCAGAATGACAAGATGCAATTGTGTCTTGATCATCATATGCCGGGGAAGCTTGAGAATCAGAGGTTGGTACATTATTTTTCACCATTGACCTCACCATTGAGTAATCACCATTGACCTCATATACAAAGAATGTGAGGTGCCATAGCATCACGTTGTTATTCTGCACGTTATTGTTAGACCTTTCAAGGATGGAGTTGATTTGGAATATCTGATGATCTCAATTTCCTACTTGTGAGGAGGCCTGGATATTCACACTTCATGTTTTGTTTTGCTTATGTGATTCGATCATGTACATTGTAGACCTACATGGTCAGTAAATGATTAGGCAGTCCCCAAGAATTTTAGGCTATTATAGAGGCTAGATACTTGAACAACTAAAGGACAAAAAAGCCAAATATGTTGTGCATTCATGTAGCTCTGGTTATTTTGGGATCAACTGTATAGATGGGCATGACATGCAACTTTATAACATGCTGTTTTTTCTGAAATAACATGACATTTTTCATTAAAAAGGATATATAACATGCATCATAGAGAGTAAAGAGTGAAACTTACAAGCCAAAATGGAGCTAAAACTGCAGTCTTCTTCATCACCAATGTGAGTTTTGGTATATTTCTATTAATAGAATTGGAAGCTTTAAGATCTGTTAGTTTTTTAACATTTAAGCTAGCATTATGATAAGATCTTTTCACTGAGAGAATAACAAGCACAGCAATCACATAAGCACATCACAAGAGACAAGAGACACAAAGATTTTAGGAGGGGAAACCATAAATGGAGAAAACCCCTCAACTTCCTCTAAGATAGTATCACCACAAGATGTGATCCCAAAACAGTAAGATGACCTCCCAACACAACAGTAGCCTTCTGTCTTCTGTCAAGCCAAAGTATTTCCTTCTCTAAAGGTGCGCCACACTTGATAGAGCAAGTGATGTAATTCACAAGTGATAAATAGAGAGACTCTCACTCTCTATTTATATTCTTCCGTTGACTTGAAGTGCACTCAACCATGTAGGCTTAACTTACAATTACTTACTCGAGCCTACACCTTAATTAGTGTATAATAACTGAAGTGCCCCTAAACTGTGGGGACTTACCTAATGACTTGATATGACTTGTTTACATTATTAATCCTCCCGATTGGAACATCGGGACATGACCACATGACTCAAATACATAATAGAAACATCCCGGAATAAACATCGGGTTACAATACATAAGATACATAGAAGAATACATTCTGAAGTTACATATACATCAACACTCCCTCTTAACTAGGAAGGTATTCTTTCGACACAATTTTCAGCACTGGTCTTCTTCTCTGTATCACTGGATCATGTTCGTCTTCAAGTCATCTCTGTCATCAAGTATTCTTCATCTTCAAGTCATCTTCATCTTCAAGTCATCTAGATCTGGATCATCTCTCGATCTGGATCATCATAGGACATCATCACAGGATCTAGATTATCACTCGATTTGGATCATCATCACTGGACTGGATCTGGATCATCACTCGATCTAGATCATCACTGCTGGATCTGGATCATCACTCGATCTGGATCTCTCGGAGTCATCATAACTAGATCTGGATCATAGCTCAATCTGGATCTCCACTGGTCATCATCATGTGTGTACTATCTAGTCATAGGAAGTTCTATAGAGCCAGCCCTTTTTCATGCTAGTTGTAGGCCTACTCTCCTGTAGGTCTTCGCCCAACACTTATATCTGACCTGCTTGTCAGAAAGGCACGCCCAGCACTCATATCTGATCATGTAGTAAACTACAATCACATCAAAAAGGCCCAGCACTCACATTCACTAGTATGATAGGACACATCTACTATCATCTGTGAAATGGATTTGCACTTATATCTGACCTACTCATCAAAAAGGCACAATCCCATCCAGGGGAACACATCCCCACACTGATGGGAGACTCCTATCCAGACAGGAACACATCCTATCACCGTGATAAGAGATTTCTGCACTTACATCTGACCTCCTCGTCAGAAAGGCACAATCCCATTGAGGGGAACACATCCCCACACTGATGGAAGACTCCTATCCAGACATGAACACATCCTATCACTGTGATAAGAGATTTCTGCACTTACATCTGACCTCCTCGTCAGAAAGGCACAATCCCATCCAAGGGAACACATCCCCACACTGATGGAAGACTCCTATCAAGACAGGAACACATCCTATCACCGTGATAAGAGATTTCTACACTTACATCTAACCTCCTCGTCAGAAAGGCACAATCCCATCCAGGGGAACACATCCCCACACTGATGGAAGACTCCTATCCAGAGAGGAACACATCCTATCACCGTGATAAGAGATTTCTACACTTACATCTGACATGGAAGGAACTAAATCCTTTAGCCATGAACAGAATGGCACTGCACTTACATCTGACCTGCTCATCAGAATTGCTAGCACTCACATCTGTCATGGGAGGAACTTAATCCTTTAGCCATGACCAGAATGGCACTGCCCCTACATTTGTCCTACTCGATAGAATGGCACAATCCCATCCAGGCAGGAGCCACCTCCGCCACAATGATGGAAGACTCTCACCCACAATGAGGAGAGATTTCTACACTTACATCTGACATGGAAGGAACTAAATCCTTTAGCCATGAACAGAATGGCACTGCCCTTACATCTTTCCTACTCGATAGAATGGCACAATCCCATCCAGGCAGGAGCCACCTCCGCCACAATGATGGAAGACTCTCACCCACAATGAGGAGAGATTTCTGCACTTACATCTGACATGGAAGGAACTGAATCCTCTCACCATGACAGAATGGCTCAGCCCTTACATCTGACCTGCTCGTTAGAATGGCTTTGGATCTCTAGCACTCCTATCTGACATGGAAGGAACTGAATCCTCTCACCATGACAGAATGGCTCAGCCCTTACATCTGACCTGCTCGTTAGAATGGCTTTGGATCTCTAGCACTCCTATCTGACATGGAAGGAACTGAATCCTCTCACCATGACAGAATGGCTCAGCCCTTACATCTGACCTGCTCGTTAGAATGGCTTTGGATCTCTAGCACTCATATCTGACATGGAAGGAACTGAATCCTCTCACCATGAAAGAATGGCTCAGCCCTTACATCTGACCTGCTCGTCAGAATGGCTTTGGGACACATCACTGTCTCTGGGAGGAAGCCTCGATCTGGAGAACACCAAGTCTCTCTCTGAAGTACTCAAACTTCAGCCTAGGCAATGGCTTCGTCAATACATCAGCTATCTGTTCCTCTGCCGTAACATACAGGAGCTTCACTGCTCCTCTCTGCACCATATCCCTGATATAGTGATATTTGATCTCGATATGCTTCGACTTGTCATGGAACACTGGATTCTCTGACAACTTCATGCAACTCTGGTTGTCACAATGTATACAGGTATCATCCAACTGGAGATCAAATATATCAGACAGTAGCTTCCGCAGCCATACTGCCTCACAACTAGCTGAACAAGCTGCGACATACTCTGCTTCAGTTGTACTCAGTGCCACACAGGATTGCTTCCTGCTAAACCAAGAGATCATACCTGATCCCATACTAAAGCAACATCCCGAAGTACTCTTCCTGTTGATGGCACTGCCTGCCCAATCTGAATCAACATAACCCTCCAGGTTAATCTTCTGATTATCATCATACTTGAGCCCATAATCAATTGTACCCCTGCATGCTTTGTAACCATCAAGTGAACATGTCTCAATGTGTTCACAGAAAAGCAAATATCTGGTCTCAGGTACATCAAGGACCCAATCATCTGACGATACATCGTAGCATCAACCATCTCTGAAGAAGCATCACTCAATATCTTCAGGTTTGATGCCATAGGTGAGGCCATGCAGTCCATCATCCTGAACCTCTTCAGGATCTCTACTGCATACTTCCCTTGTCCAAGGAAGATTCCATCTGTATTCTGCCACACCACCATAACTAGAACAATAGTGCATCGACACATAACAGGAGCATCACTGGTCTTCCACCTTCAACCTTGGATCAAAGGTTGGAATCCACTTTACTCTCAGTAAAGCCTAGAATCATCAGTAATCTGCCCATCCTGTCGTACCATGTCGAACCTCAGGATCTTCTGCAATCACTCCCTCTGAAGCAGAGCATCATACTCCCTCTGTCTTCCGTACTCTATGCACTAAAACATTCTGTACTGGAGTGACAAGTAGTATCCATCTAGGATCACTGGATACTAAGATCCTCTATCTTGAACTTCTTCAAAAGTTCATCTTGCACCCATCTGTGAGCTTGTCATATTATTCTTTGTATTTGAACTATCGTCACTTGTTCTTTGGAACAAGTCTTCATTCTTCTTTGCTTGTAAGCGATTATGTATGCGATCTTTCCTACAAGTCAAATGCATTTGTATGGTTAGAAACATTTCATAAGGAATATTTATACTGGCAAACACTTATGCATAAATATATGATCATGCAACTACTTTAGCCAATACAACATTCATCCATATCTCACTGAAACTTTCTAGATGCCTTCCATCTCTACCAGGACAATATTGATATTGTGCAGTAATCCAATATGTCAGCAAAGAGGTTTCATTCTAGATAAGTAGCAATGGAGAATTTGTATAGCCCCATGAGCTACTTACCCATCACATACATATTAGTAGTATACTGTCATTAATGCAAACATCCTATCATGCATAATACATCAACTAAATATAAACAAATGCATAACAAAACAATAATATGAAATGACAGTTGAATACTTATCTTTATTTGTTTCGTGGGCATACTCCTTCTTGAGTCTTCAGCTTCATCGTCTTCTTCATTCATGATAGCATCGTTTCTTATCCAAATGATAAGGAGGATAAGAAGTTCTTCAAGAGTTGAGTTCTTCATATTCCTCATATGAATGAATTCCACGATCCTAGGAGGCCATTCAAGGTGGCCATCACCACTTTTGCATTCTTCACTTAAGTAGCTTGAAATTCTGGAAGACCTTCAATAGCTTTGCTTGCAATAGGTAGTGCTATGTAATGCACATGTGCAAGCCTTCTATGCCAAAGCTCATTTGGCTCTACTGTGTCATGGATCAAGGCTTGTTCTAGATATCCCTTCAATTTATACAAGCCTCCTTCTTGTTCTTCAATCACTACCACATCATCGATAGTCTTTCCTTTTGGCCATATGATGACTTGACCATCTATGAATGCAGCCTGCATTCCTTTTGCATCAATGCTGAAATGGAGAGAAGGTTCTTCTTCAATCCTGGCACAAACAATACTTCTTTCATTGTTAGAGACTTACCAGAGTCTAGCTTGTATGAAGATTCCCCACTACCTTTTATTGGACATTGGTAGTCATCTCCTAGTTTCACCTTGTGAGGTGATTCATGTTCTGATAGTCTTACAAAGGATTCCTTGAATCCCGTCATATGTTTGGAAGCACCACTGTCTATGAGCCAATCATCACTTCCATGAGTAATGTTACCTGTGAGAGCTGATATCAGAACATATTCATCCTCGCTTGAAGAATCTTCACTTTCATATCTGGATCTCTTTCTGGATGGTTCACCATCCTCTGCAGCATGAGCATGATGTCTTCTTTAGCCTTGTCTCCCTCTGAAACTGGAACCTCTATGCTCATGTAGGTGTCCAATCCAGAGAGATAAAATACTTCTATGCTTGGAAGTTGTCAACTTCACCAAGCTTATCATCAAGTTGATCACTTTGAAATGAGAACCTCAAATGGAAATAGAAAAGGATTAGATCTTACCGATTTGAGGTGTCCGCCCTTGTCTCGGAGTTTGCTGATCTAGGGTTTGTCGCAGAAACCCTAATTTTCAAAACTTGGAATATTTCAGATCTGATTGGATGAATAGATAGATCTCTTCAAATGGAGCTGTACATTGTACTCCTTTTCTGAAAACAGTGAAGGGAAACTCCCGGAACAGGAAGCCCTAATTTTCTGATTTTTTCTGCATAAATTCCTGTTACTGTTTCTATTATATCTCCGAAATTACTGATCCTCTATGTCTGAAATTTTTCAATAAGGTAACCTCACATGTCCCTGATCCAACACCGTAGGTTTGATCAGAATTGGTTTCACCAGTTGGGATTTATGATCCTTTTCCCAAGGTAACCTGTTACTGGACTGTTCAGAACAGCGAAGCTGTACGGCATGCCACGTGTCACTGGTTCCTCTTCTGAGTCTGACCTTTGGACCACAGATAGTATGGTCCGTCCCATTTCTAGAACATCTTCAGGAATTCCATTTGGACCTCTGTAGCCCAAGATATTGCAGATCTCCCCAGGTATCCTGTTTATGGATGATTTCTGGAAGAGGATGGAACCCTAACTTGGAGAGATCATATCTCCCAGAATATAGCGAATCAGAGGCCTCCCTTTGGATAAAGTGTTCATCAGGATTTTATATTTGGCCCCTGCAATTTTCAGCTTCTGATACTTTGCCAATATCGTAATATATCGATTGTACCAAAACTTAGTAGTTTTAGTATTTAGGGTTTCTCCTAGCTCAGGGTCAAACTAGGGTTTGACTTTCCCGGAGTTTCACCCAACCAAATTTATTGATCCAAGTCTCTAAATTTCGGCTTTGATGAGGATAAAAATCCTATGCTGGTATCACCCAAAAATTCCTCTTCTGTAGAAATCCCTAATTTCCACATCGAAACTGAAAATGCTTGAAATTGAATTCCGTATCGACAAAACGATGCACCATTTAATGGAGAGTCATTTTAGCATACTTTTGCTGAAAATCTGTGGAGGAAGATCCAAAAAATAGGAAGCCCTAGTTCCTGTAGCTGCATAATGTCTTCTTCTCAGGTTAGCTCTGATACCATGTTAGTTTTTCAACATTTAAGCTAACATTATGATAAGATCTTTTCACTGAGAGAATAACAAGCACATCAATCACATAAGCACATCACAAGAGACAAGAGACACAAAGATTTTAGGAGGGGAAACCATAAATGGAGAAAACCCCTCAACTTCCTCTAAGATAGTATCACCACAAGATGTGATCCCAAAACAGTAAGATGACCTCCCAACACAACAACAGCCTTCTGTCTTCTGTCAAGCCAAAGTATTTCGTTCTCTAAAGGTGCACCACACTTGAGAGAGCAAGTGATGTAATTCACAAGTGATAAATAGAGAGACTCTCACTCTCTATTTATATTCTTCCGTTGACTTGAAGTGCACTCAACCATGTAGGCTTAACTTACAATTACTTACTCGAGCCTACACCTTAATTAGTGTATAATAACCCAAGTGCCCCTAAACTGTGGGGACTTACCTAATGACTTGATATGACTTGTTTACATTATTAATCCTCCCGATCGGAACATCGGGGCATGACCACATGACTCAAATACATAATAGAAACATCCCGGAATAAACATCGGGTTACAATACATAAGATACATAGAAGAATACATTCTGAAGTTACATATACATCAACAGTGAGGAGGTCTGGATATTCACACTTCATGTTTTGTTTTGCTTATGTGATTCGATCATGTACATTGTAGACCTACATGGTCAGTAAATGATTAGGCAGTCCCCCAGAATTTTAGGCTATTATAGAGGCTAGATACTTGAACAACTAAAGGACAAAAAAGCCAAATATGTTGTGCATTCATGTAGCTCTGGTTATTTTCGAATCAACTGTATAGATGGGCATGACATGCAACTTTATAACACGCTGTTTTTGTGAAATAACATGACATTTTTCATCAAAAAAGATATATAACATGCATGACAGAGAGTAAAGAGTGAAACTTACAAGCCAAAATGGAGCTAAAACTGCAGTCTTCTTCATCACCAATGTGAGTTTTGGTATATTTCTATTAATAGAATTGGAAGCTTTAAGATCCTTTGGTTGCATATTAGGGAATATATCACCTGCCAATAATGGAAATTAAGCCATTACTCTCTTCTAGTAATGGCAAATGACACATTACTCTCTGTCCTTAATTTTTAGTAGATAAATACCTTGCTATGATTAACACAATTTTATATATTACCAAGGGATGACAATTCCTCTTGAAAAGGTTTAGAACCAGAATGACAAGATGCAATTGTGTCTTGATCATCATATGTCGGGGAAGCTTGAGAATCAGAGGTTGGTACATTATTTTTCAAGCATTTTAGAAATATTGTGAAATCTCAATTTTCCATCTATTACATGATGCGTTTTTGGGTCTGTCAGAGTGGAAAAGCCTTTACAACCAATGGAATGCATGTGCTACAGCTTGTTGGTAGATAGACCATGGATCTGCTAGCCACAGAGACAAGCATTGAGATTGAGAAAGATGACACGGAGACTAAGCAAGATGGGCGTGAGGAACTGTTCTCTGAAGAAGCAACTTTTGACCGATTCTTTTGGATTTATGGAGGTCCTGAGCAACTTGAGGTAAGATGCTTTCTTAGTGTCTTGTTATTTAATAGGTTATCGATTGTCATTTGAAGGTATGAATAATTTTGATATCTGTAGGACTTGGAAGCTTTTCCAAATCATTATGCATTTCTATGCAATAGAACAAAAGAAAAATTATTACGAGAAGAGAAGGCTGCCTTTGATGGAATGTTCAAGTAGGTCCAACAGATCTTTACATCAAGTAATGAAAGCAATGGAGGTAACTTGGAATTCAACAAGGGTAAGAATGTTGAGAGTGCAGAAATGGGCAATGGAAATGAAATAAAAACTCTTTGTGAATCCAGTGTCAGCAAAGCAGCTGATATGGCAGCATGGTAATTACATTTAGCTATGGGCACATCAATGTCCTGTGCTGCTGTTCTGTAGTAGGGTCATTGATTTGAGGCCTTGAAATTTTTTTATTTATTTTTATTTTGTAGATTTATGGCGGTACTTGGTGGACTTGCTCTTGATGAGGTAGTTCAGAAAACATTTGGTCATCGTGAGGCGATTAGAACTGAAGCAGTGTATGTGAGAGAAAATCCCTAGTAACCCAAGCTTGTCATAAATGCATTTTCAAGCAAAAATTTTATCCTTGATTTTGTTACAATTTTCATGGTATTATTTGATATTTACGTAAAAGAACCTTATACTATTCTGAATGTTTTTATGCTTGATTTCTGTAGAGGCTTTCAGAGCTGTGCTGTCTTGGGATATCTAAGCTCCTTCTTCTTGGAAAATCTATCATGTCAACGAGTCCTAAGACACAAAGTGACAAAGTAATGGAATATTCTCTGAAAATTGAATGGCCGGATGATTATATTTTGAAGGCAAAGTTTATCAGATCAAAAGCACAGGCCATGACTGATGATATTGAGGTTGTTTCAAACAGTTTTACCACTAGTATGCAGATATTACATTCCTAGAAGTCTTTTACTATTAGGAAACCTGACTGTCCAACATGTCAAATGTGTTCAAATGGAAAAAAACTAACAAGTAGTAGTTCTTTTCAGATTCTTGATTGTAATTCATAGAAATATTTTTTTGCATATACTAGTATATATGATTTTATTCCAAAGCGGCCAGGTTGTATGGGCATGGTTCATGTATGAATGTCGTTGTGTTGTTATGGCATCTGGGTGCAGGGGTTATGGCATGGCACTAAAATATATATATTGTATGTATATATAGATAAAATTCATGAAATTTTTTGAGTGAATATAAAATTTTCCAGAGTCCAGAGTCCAAGAAAGAAAAATTCATAATTTTTTTTAGTATATATAGATATAGAGGGTAAAATATGATGGTTGTTGGCTTGATGCCTGAACTATATCATGAACACTTTGAGGCTGACAAGTTAAATAGAACTTTCTATAATTTTCGTTTGTTTATATACAAATATATGTTTGAAACAAGGACAAGGTAGGCATGTAGGAAATTGGGAATGTTGATGCTATTTGATGGGTTTTGATTATACGGGTGGTTGAGTATAACATCACAATAGTTTGATGGGGAAAGGTGTTTTCATTGCAATGGTTGATGCTATTTGATAGATTTTGATTATACTGAAGGTTGAGTATAATATCACTGTGTTAGGAAACTATGTTCTAGTGGACTACGGACTTCTCTTACCATAGGAGGCTTATGCACATAATAAGATTTCAAGCATTTGTAGATATTTGAATATTCAAATGTTAACAAACACTAATATCAAGGCCAATGATAATGTATGAATGTGCCAAATGATTAGGGTGTAGGAAGGCAATTTCATGGACAAAGACAGGGAAACATCTCTACTTAGATACCATCCTTTGGGAAAATCCTATACAGTATAAATACAATCATCCTCTACAGAATCAACCTGGTATTTCCTGAGAATTGTAACGTTGGTCCTTTGTTGTCATTGTGTGCATGGCCATAAAAGATGATTCTTCTTTTCAGTTCACCTTCTCTTGTTCCAACAAGGCCAACTCGTCAAGCGGCTTCCCCTAAGGTTTCACTTCCCCCTTCTCTTTTGATTTATGTTTATTGCATATTTGGGAAAGTAGGTTTATATAGCTTTTCTCAAATACACAATTCATACATTTTACTTTTTTGTTGCACTAGCATTTCCAACTTGTGTTTGAGTGCATTTGTTACACTTTTGCACCAAATCATACATAGCAGAATGGTGACTCCATAGGTAAAGCAATATATTATTTATTCTTTTGAATGATGGATTTGAGACTTTCTTAAATCATGCATTAGTTTCCATAGTTGTCATGTCATTCACTAACCACATGACATATATGGGTGAACTCCTTCACAGATTGCACTATGTATGAAGGTTTTTACTTGTGCAGTCGAGCATAATTGTTTTGTGGATTGGTTAATTATCTTTCCTGTTGAAATCCATTTCTTGGTTTAGAGTTGAGTTTTACTTTTCTTAGGTACTAAATAGTTGCAGATTTATCCATTCGAGTTTAATTTTAACCAATTCTTAAATTGAATTTGTTAGATTACATTTTATTATTTTGCACATGATCTTGCTTATTGTTGATAGCTGTTGAACAATATAAATAATTTGCTTCATTGTTTTTCTACTTTACAGTTCATTGTTTTTCTACTTTACAAGTGATATTTTTTTATTGGATTTTGTAGGAGTGAGCTTAACTTATAAGTGGGCCATTGAGTATGAAGAGCCTGCTACTAAAGATTTGTCATTCAGTATGAAGAACCTGATGTTAAGGCTTTCAAGCTGCTAAGTGTGGTTTTGAAGCTATTGACGTGGGATCTAAGTATGGTTTAGTGCTGAGTATGGTTTTGAAGCTGTTGATGTGGGATCTAAGTATGGTTTTGAAGCCAAGTGCAAGTATGATGGTTTAGCCATTGTAATATTTTGAAAAGTGATGATTTTCCTGTAAAGTTATATATGGAAATTAATATGAGTTTTTGAGAAAACTCATATTTATTGTAATACTTTTGACATCTCATATAATATAATTTGTGGTTTAAAACTTATATATATGGTTGTACTTTATATTATGTACCAATGTTGTAATTATTAACTAATTAATGTGACATTGCATGATTTACATGTGTATTAGATATTATTTACAAGTGTTGTAATTAATTATAATGTGACATTGCATAATTCACAAGTGTATTGGATGAGAATAAATGTATGATTCTTTTTTTTAAATTTAAACATAATATCATATTAAAAATTTATATTGATTAATAATGGACACCATTCAAACTACTAAAATATAATGACCACACATAAAGTGACTAAAAATTACTAAATTAGTGATTAATAAATGAGATTAATGACTAAAATCGACAAATAAAATGACCAATAATTGAGAGATATGTGACCAAACAATGAGATATAAATGACAAAAAAAAGACCAAAATTTGCATATCAATGACCAAAAAACAATTTTAGTGGCTAATTTACGGTCTTTTATTACGCGACCAAATTTGGTCATATTCTAGCTTGTCATGTGGTCATTCATTTGGTCATATATTTGGTCATTGATTCAAATACATCATCCAAATCAATGACCAAATATATGATCAAATTAATGACCAACCGACAAGCTATAAATGACCAAAATAAAAATGACCAATTTTGGTCATGTAATAAAAGACCGTAAATTAGCCACCAACGATCGCTAAACCAAAAGTGGTCATTGATATGCGGATTTTTGTCAATTTTTTGGTCACTAATCTCCATTTTCCACTAGTGGATTGGAGATGGTTCATTTAGAAGTTTGAAAAGAAGTTAAGCAATTGGACTTACGGAATACTGCCACTAGGTGGCAGACTGATTCTTGTCAAATCGGTCCTGATGGGTATGGTAGTTTACTGGCTTTATTTGGCTCGAATGCCCAGTACCATTTTAACATACATTCGTCGCGATATATTCAATTTCCTATGGGGGAATTCTGCTAGGAATCATAAATACCACTTGGTTGATTGGCTCACGATCTCAAGACCTTATGAACTGGGTGGCTGGAATATAAAGAATCTCGAATGGTTCAGCTTGGCCTTATGTATGAAAAGTCTTTGGTTTTTTCTCAATGGTGACAGTTTCTGGTCTGAGATTGTTAAGCACAAATATCTCAAAAATAAGACCGTCGATGTGTGGCTTCGTCAACATTCTTTCACAGCTCAAGGTACATCGTATATGTGGAATGGTTTCATCAGAGCTATTTCTTGGATTACCAGATGTCTGGGGTGGAAGACTGGTAATGGCAAGAGTATAAAAATTAGCATTGATTTGATTGCTGGACTCTCATCTGATTATATCCTGCTAGAGGATATTAGACTTTACCTAGAGGATTACGACATCTCGTGTCTGTCTGATGCATGCAACTGGGGTTCTGCTTCTTCAACACTTGATTATTGGCTCTCTACAGATGATTTAGATCTGGGTGGTCAACGAAAGGTCTTATGGACTCATTATGTTAATGGGTTTCAACATGGAGGGATTTGCATTGGAGATGGCTCTGATACTTTGGTATGGATGTTCAATAAGATGAATGGTAAGGTTAAATCAAATTTGGCGTATGATTTGACAGCCAATATGTCTGTTGTTAACCGACCTGTTGAAGCACTCATCTGGATCTGGAAATTTCACATTCCTCAAAAAATTATCTGTTTTAACTGGTTGTGTCTATCCAATCGTGTTCATACATGGGACAATTTAAACAAAAAAGGTTGGATCGGTCCTCACTGGTGTTGTTTATGCAGAACAACGCTTGAGTCTGTAGACCATTTATTTGTTGACTGTTGCTTCACTCGACAGGTATTATATTATACTAGCTCCAATCTTTGTGTCCCTATTATCTGGAAGGAGACATCATTCATGCATGTAGAATGTAGATTCTTGGTTCAGGACAGAAAAAAATATTACATATCTCCCTCTTTTGATGGCATGACAAATTTGGCTGGCCAGAAACAGATATATCTTTGACGATAAAAAGCCAGACATTAATTTTATTGTGCACACTTTATTGCAACAGCTACAAATCTATCCAGTTCATTCATAGCTGAAGCTCAAAAGGAGAACTATTGGATTGGTGCTTGTATTTGACTTTCCTGCTGGGTTCTTTGATGGTGCCTCAACCAACAGGTTGGGAGGCATTGGGGTTCATCTTATGTTCAACCATGACCATTATATTTGCATGAAAATGAGTGTGGGTCAGAGTACAAACACAAGATCATAACTTCTTGCACTGTGGACTTTACTATTCTCGGCCAAATTATGTGGTCTGCCTTATCTTCACATTCATGGAGACTCCTTAGTTATCATCAATTGGTTCAATATGAGATCAACACTTTCTTCTCTCTCATTAGATAACTGGTGTCATAACATTCGAGATATGGAATATTGCTTCATCCAGCTCGATGTTGTTCACATATTTAGAGAGTACAATGATATGGCTGATGGCTTATCCAAAGAAGCATTATATATGGCTTCAGGCCCTTTTCAGTACTCAAAATTCACTGAAGATGAATGCACTGAGCATGGCTCCTTTCAGCTATTCTAGCTATGAGAATATTACATACTTTTTCTTTTTGAAGCCTTATGAGCTTGGCAATATCTTACATCCTTTGGATGATTGAGGTGGATGTTCCCTCACTTTTTTGATATCCTACTAGAGGTGCTTCTTTGGATTAGCCATTGGTGCATGATTAGTACCATCTATTTGATGATGATAGCTGAGTGGATGAAGGTTTCGATATCTCGAACACTGTAGACACTCATATTAGATGCCTCATGTATTTAGACTAAGAGGACATACTCCTAAAGCTGTTTTTTTTGCCACGTGCATAGACGTTACCGTTGATGTAACAAGTTACCTTTGATTTCTATGAAATAACAAGGAACTGATATTTTCTTCTGAAAAATAGAAATGCTTTAACAATATACTTTATCAAGATTTGTATCAGTGACATTCGGAAGAATGCTTTAACATTACATTCTCTAGAGTCTATTACCTCTTGATCTACACCCTTGAAATCATTTTTAACTTTTAATTAATATAAGTTAATAACATATTTTTTTATTTCATACATATTATATTTATAATAAGTTTATTTTAAATATTTTTTTAATAAAATTAAATAACATAAAACAAAATTTAGACTTGTAAATTAATTTGTTTGTTGAGTTATTAAACCTGAAATGAGAAAGTACAGGGTTTGAATTGAAACGCTCGCTGAGTCGCTATCAATGTGGTAGAGCAATATAAGTTATAGTTAATTATAATGTAAGACCCGGTCCAATCATCACACGTGCTTAGTTTAATGTCAAACATAATATTATATTAATAACAATATTATTAATTATCAATGTGGTAGAGCAATATAAATTGTAGTTACTTAATTATAATGCAAGACCCGCTCCAATCATCACACGTGCTTACTTTAATGTCAAACATAATATTATATTAATAAAAGGATTCTCACTAGCATGAAAATGAACCTTTTATTCATCAAAAAATGATAAATAATAAGATTCTTACTTGCACGAAAACGAACCTTTCATGACACAAACAATAAAGCTTATGAAATAAACATGGTATTATTATTGTTTTTTAATATTTTATAATTAAATTGATAGGTGTTTTTATCATATTAATACGTGTTTTTATTTGAGATTTTGGAGTGGATAAATATCTATGCTTTTTCTAGTTTGCATGAGTATGAAGCAAGTGTAATGTCTAGATTAATGGCAGTCATTACAAATTCAAAATAAACAATTATTAAAAAAAAATACAAAAAATAATTTAGGCATGGATAACTCCTAACAAATGAGTGAATAACTTGCACTTTGTAAGAGATAACTCATTTAACTAAAAGAAGGCAAGAACAAGTAACTAGTAACTTATTAGTGACACTTAACTTAAAAGAAGGCAAGAACAAGTAATTAATAACTTATTAGTAACACTTAACTTATAACCTATGGATGTTCACCAACCACAAGTTAAGTGGTTGTGCTAGCATAAAAATGAACATTTTATTAAGCAAAGAATTTAATAAATAATAAGATTCTTACTAGCATGAAAACAAACCTTTCATTAAACAAACAATAAAGGGTGATGTAACATTGACATTTTATTTTTTCAGCAAATAATAAGGTATATGCCCATGTTAGTGGAGCCTTTGAATGCCTAAATGATGGAATCAATATACGGAAATTGGCAAATATGTAGATAACAAATAGTAATAGTGAGACACTATTTTTCCAAAATAAAATAGCAATTTAAATGTTATTTTAAAATTATCTAAGTGAGCATACCTCAAAATTAGTAGGCTAAGTGTTAGTGCATCTTTTCAAGGTCATACTGTAATGATGATGGATTGGATTTTTTTATAAATGTAGAGGTCAGTGTGTAGTAGTGTGGCATATAATTTTAAATGAAATGGTTAAGAAAAGAAAAAGTTATGGCATAGTAAACATGATTATATATATATATACACACAGACATAAAGGAATGGGGGCAGAAACACAAAATCCTCTATCAAAAGGAGTTAAGATAGACATAACAAAGGATTGAAGAAATACTACAACCACCTTCTCAGGCGAGACATTACAGTGCTTGAAAAATGAAGAAAGGAAAATGATCTCCCTTTTGGAAAAGAAATAACTACACTGGCGTACAAAAAGCAGAGCCCTATGGCTTGCAGCCGGAGATAAGAACACTAAGTATTTCCATCAGTCCGCCTCTCACTGTAAGAACATAAACACAATATCAAAAATAAAGGATGAGGAGGGTAACATAACTCAAAATTTCTAGGCCAAAGCAAAGGCAATGACAAAACACTTTCAAACTAGATTTTCAGCCCCAAACGGTTTCCCAATCTCGAAAATACTAGAGGTACTATCTCTTTCCGCTCATCTAATAACAAAAGATATGAAAACATCTATGATAGACGAAATATCAGAGGAAGAGTTATTGAAGGTATTACACTCTTTCTAGAAAGGAAAGAGTCATGGATCGAATGGTTTAACTCTGGATTTATTTCTTGGATTATATGGCCTACTTAAACTAGATATCCTGAAGGTGGTCAGAGAGTCACATAGTTCTGGAAACGTTTTAGGAGCAATGAAAGCCACTTTTATCACACTTATTCTAAAAATGCAGAAAGGACAAACTTTCAATGATTTCAGACCTATATCTTGCTGCAACATCATATACAAAATAATTGCCAAGATCATTGCTCTTAAATTGAAACCAATTTTAATCTCAGCAATCTCAGAAGAGAAATTTGGGTTTCTATTCAACAGACAGAGACATGATGCAGTCTCTTTGGACCATAAAGCTATTCATTCAAGTAAAAAAGAGAAACAATCAACCTTTGCCCTCAAAATCGATCTTTCCAAAGCGCATGACAGAGTAAACTGGACATTCATACACTTGCTTATAATACAAATACGTATGCCAATGCAAATGGTTGATTGGATAATGGGATGCATACAATATACTTCTTTCGCAATGCTAATAAATGGATCCCCTTCCCATTTTTTTTGTCCAACAAGGGGACTGATACAAGGATTCCCCCTCTCGCCATTCCTCTTTCTCCCAGTAGTGAAGGCTCTTAGCCAAATCATTCACAAAGCAAAGGAGGAGAAGAATTTAAAGGCAGTCAAGATCTCGAACAACATTCAAACTCACACATGTTTTATTCGTGGATGACGTGCTACTGATGGGAGAAGGATCTTATGTCAACTTTCAGAACCTGGCAAATATTTTGGATATATATCAAAAGGCCACTTGGATGGTTGTCAACACAGAAAAATCCAAACTGACATTTAACAACATCCTTAAGGAACTCCTCAATAGAGAAAAGGAGATGCTACCTTATCTAGCAGCCCCTATATCAAAAGGATTCAAATACTTGGGTTTCACGTTAAAACCTAATGCACATTCCTTCCATGACTAGACTCGACTTTACAAAAAAGTAGAATCAAGAATATCAATGTGGACAAATCGTTTTCTGTCTAGAGGAGGACGTTTGGTGCTTATCAAAGTAGTTATCTAGAGTATACCAGTATACTGGTCCTCAATAGCCTACATCTAGAAGGGTATTCTTTAACCAAAATTAGGAGAAAATGTCTCTCATTTATTTGGATAGCAAGTAAGAAGACCGAAGGCATACCCTTGGTGAAATGGTCTACCTTAGTGTTGCTCAAATCGATATGGAGGATGGTAGAAAATCAGGACTCTTTGCGGGGGAAGCAATGAGATCAAAATACTGCACAAAATCTTCCTTCGTAGAGTGGTTCAGACAACCTGACAAAACTCACAAAAACGATTCGATAGGGTAGAAGAATTTTGTATTAGCCTTCCCACTAGTTAGGAATTGGGCAACATGGAAGATATGTAATGGAAGGAAAGTGCGCCTTGGAAGAGACCCTTGGGTTAGAGATGGAGAAGATTACAGGATCTCAGAACAACTTCTTTCTTAGTTAGCGGTGAAGAACATCAGTTTTTTGGCAAACGCACAAGCCCAGTACCGCCAGATAGGAAGAATAACAGATTGGAAAACAACTCACAATATGGGTTTAATGGGATCTACAACAATATAATGGAACAGTTACACAACCAAACTTATAAACAACTTCATACATCTAAAAGAGGAAAAGGGGGACAAGCTCATTTGGTAAAAAAACGGGAGAGATGGCAGCTACACAACCAAGATGGGGCACGCCGCTGCTATGGAAAGGCAACATAATGGCATAGAGTGCTGGTGGTGGAAGAAAATATGGAAGCTCCTAGGTCCACTGAAAAAAATATTAACGCTCTAGCTGGCAATGAGCAACAAGCTTTTAACTTGGGAAGTTTTGTTAAAAAGAGGCTTTCATGGGCCTAGAATTTGCTTGTTGTGCAGAGCAGAAACTGAGACAACTTCTCACTTATTCTTTTCATGTGCCTATGCAGAAACCATATGCAAAAAAACCATCAACAAATTGGATTGTGCAACAACCACGAGATCATACCTGTTGTTAGAGATCAAGTTCATGAACTGGTGAAACAATGACATGGTACATAACCATACAACCATTCCTACTCTCTTTGTTTACACTATATGAGAAGCATGGAATATGGTGTTTTTTTTATACAACTGGACACCACCAGAGATAACATCAACGGTTTTATTACAGAATTTAATGGAACATCAGACAGATCCCAAACCTCCACCACAACGAGTGGTATCTGCTCCAAAAAACAACAAAACCACCCCTTGGGGATTTTTTGACGGGGACAACCAGGGAGATCCTCAACTAGGACGAGCATGAGGTTTAATCTATCTCAATGAAAATGTAAAATTAGAAATCATGTTCGCTCCAGGATGAGCCTTCAATAGCAAGGCAAAATTAACAGCTCTCTGGCTAGTACTGAGGCTAGCTCTAGATAAAAAATTCAAAAAATTGCAGCGATATGGAGACTCCAAAATGGTCATATATTGGGAAAATGGTAAAATGCAGATCAAGGCTCCATACCTCCAACATCTACTGATAGTAATCAAAGAACAGAAAGTAGCCTTTGAAACAATTTCTTTCATGCACATATATAGGGAAGTGAACACAGAAGCCGACAAGCTTTCCAAGGATGCGCTAGCACTTCATCTAAATTTAATGGAGGTGAGGGAGATCAAAGATGAATAGATCGAAAACCATCTTCTATGTTTATAATTGGATGACCAATATGTACAGAACTCTAGCGGTATATATTAAGGAAAAAATTGTTTTTCCTTCGGGATGCAATAGGTAGTATCATACTACACAAGAAATTTGAGAGGCTATTATGACATTTTTTGTTATGTATGCTCATTGAGGGTAGTTCAAGCTTGTTCTAAATAACATAAATAGATTTTTTTCCATCGGAATATATATATA
>LPNX010224203.1:0-17786 GCA_001517045.1 Pseudotsuga menziesii
CTCAAAAAATCCAAGTAAGTTGAGGGATGCCTGATTTTTCAGGTTTCTATTGCATCTAACGCGCCAAAAAGGTCCATCATCTTCTTGCACTCACCCAAATAACATTTGGTAGTCCCTGAGCTAGGGGTCTGTAATTAAATATCAGTTCGATTTCCAAATTTAGAATGTGTTGATTTTATGTTAACTAGCTAAAAAACTCATGCAAATTGTTGAAATATTTATTGCTGCAATAGGCTGGAGTTTCTCTCCAGTCTTTTTCTTCTTGCTGCAAATTGTACCAATTTAGAGGCCAAAATCTCCACCAAATTTAGAGGCAGAATGATTAGAAAGAATGCAGAGCGAGTTTAAAATAAGGATGGACTTGGCAGAGGAAGAAGTTACACAAAAAGAACACGAATAGACATAATAAATCCTGTGTGTTTTCTGAATGTGTATTTAACCTATCAACTCCACGCAGCCTTCTTCGGTCCCTGCCAGATCATGGGATATAATAACCAGAAATTCTAACCATGGCCATGCTGTACCTACCACAATATTCTTAAAAACTCAAAAATTGTGCTTCCTGCAATACCCTGCATTTTCTTTCTGGTTCTTTTTCTTCTTCTTGCAAATCATACCAATTTAAAGGCCAAAATATCTACTAAATTTAGAGGTAGATAGATTAGAAAGAACACAGAGTGATTTTAAAATAAGGATGGACTTCGCAGAGGAAGAAGTTACGTAGAAAGAATATGAATAGACAGAATAAATCATGACCGTTTTCAGAACGTGTATTTAACCGATCAACTCCATGCCACCTTCTTCAATCCTTTCCGGATCATGGGATATAATAACCAAAAATTTTAACCATGGGCATGCTGTACCTACCAAAATATTCTTAAATCGTTATTGTAGATTTTATCAACTCGTCTCAGATGCAAAAGAATGGAGCTCTTCAATTATGTTCATACATTGCTCTTTCGCTGGGTATAGAGGCCATGAGTTTGATCACTAAATGGGCTTGAATTTTTGTGGATTTTTTACTGAATCCTGTAACTTTTGTTCTCTGCATAATCTCAAGGATTTCTTATTTGTTCGAGTAGGTGATAATCCCATGGAACTAAGTGATGCAATGGTAGTCTAGGAATTCGAGCAACGATCCAAGGGAATCATCGAGATTGCAAACAAGACACGAGACACATCACATATAACACATGTTCAATTGTCATTCGTTAAGCTGAAGAGGCACGTGTCAAAATGTTAGTGTCCAGGGAGACAAGGAATATTTTGAGACTGCGTCTCCATTGTGAAACGCCTTCGATGTAATTAAAGGAATAATAACATCAACCTCAAGCATAATATAACTTTATAATATTATTATTCTTAATTTGACATAATATTGAAATTTGATTTTTACATTATTATTGCTTAATTAATAATATTGACATTAACACCAATACTACCAAATATTAATATTAATATTAACATTAACAACATTAGTGATATCATTAATAACATTATACCAATGACATTACTAATATTATTAATAATATTAATAAAATTAATAGCATTAATAATATGGGACACTGCGAACTAACCATTAAGGAATGATGGCGTTCATCACAATACTAGAGGGTCATTGCAGTGTGACATAATCCTTGATAGACATGTTAACACTACACACCCAAAATTGAACATGGTCAACCATGCTCGACCATGGCTGACATGATTTAATTATAGTCAACCATACTAACTCAGGATCAACCTTGGTAAACCATACCCAACCAAACTTAATCGAACATGATCATCCATAGTAAACCATATAAAATAATAGTAAACCATGGTTAACTATGCTCAACCATGGTTCCATGATGAACAATATGAGTCAACCATATTAACCCATAGTCACCCATATTTAACCATAACAAGTAATCCATGGTCAAGCATTACAAACTATAGCTAACCATATTCAACCAAAGTCACCCTTAGTCAAATACCACAAGTAATCCATTGTCAAACATAACAAACAACACAAGTAACACATGATCAACCATGATCAACCATACCCAACCAAAATCAACCATGGACAAACATATTAAACATAATCAACCATAGTCAATAATAGTATACCATGATTAAATATTCTCAACCATGGTTCCATGGTCAACATTATTACTAGAGTCAACTATATTCAACTGAAGTTACACATGGTGAAACATCAAAAGTAACATGTGGTCCAACATCACATGTAACCCCCATTTTGATCTTTTGAATGCATTGGGTTTATATGCAAAAATTATGTATATGCGATATATCATTCCTAGTATGGATCTCATCGCCAAGTCCCCGCTAGTGAATGATAGAATTTTAAAAAGGAAAGTATTTTATATATCACTATCCATGTGCTAGAAGTCATGGAAAATTGTAAAATCATGTAAATATTTACAATGCAATAAAAATACCAAGAGTTGGAAATGGAAGCAACTAAAATGAGGGGCCCATGTGTATCAACTAGGGAGAGGTGAGTGGTTGTGGTATTGAACCCTGTATTGCCAAATGTCATCTTCAGAACCCATCTTGACTTTCCTTGCTGAGATTTATTTATGTTGTAAGATGGTAGCTAAGAATTAGCTCATGAAATTAATGGAGCATGGGAAACCAAAAAAATTGTATGGTTGGGTAAGGGAATGGTTTACTTGACCCATAAGTCATTCTTCATCATGAGAATTCATTTTCCATCCTCTCCATTCCATTTTTGAACTAGCAGAGATCAATTTCCATTTTGTTATGCATTCCCAATAGTGAAATTTGTGAAATTGCAACTTGCAAAGAATATTCATTTTGAAGTGCCAAAAACACCAAGAAATTCATGTGAGTGCAATCCAATGGGGGATATATAGATACAAACCCTGGGGTGAATTTGAGAGTAGAAACAACCCAAAAATACATAGGGAAATGCATATTCACAAGCATGGAAGTTAAATTTTGTGATTCACATTCACGTGGCTAACTTGGGAAAAATCCAAGAGAAGATTGTTGGCACAAATCCAACCACCAAAAACCAGTCGACAAGGGTTCCCACTCCGTCGACACTCAACTTGCCATGATCTCCCTGAGCATAATCCCATATAGGTTTTATCGTGTCCAGAAACACCTACAGAGTGGTTAAAGTCTCACCCGAGATGTTCAAGGGAGGGATGACAAAACCAAGTTTCCACAGAAAAGAAGAGGACTATGGGCATCAATAGTTCGAGTGTCTATCTATCAGATCTATTCATTCACATAACCATTTATCATTCAGATCGCATCATTCATTTATCACATTAATAACCATTCTAATTGCACAAATAGATATAAGAATATAACATCATTCATAATCATTGAACATCGCATGATAGATCCATGTCGCATACATTCACCGTAAGATTGCGGGAACAAAAAGACATGAAAAGGAAAAATTTCAGATCAACATATTTCTCATCATATTAGCTTCTGTGCAATCAACCATAGATTCAAATAGACAACAATTCAACTGAGCCTTCAACTCTCAATTCTTACCCATCACTTGATCATAACCAATAAATCCTTACGTTCATAATTCTTCTTCTATTTATAGGCTTGCGCCTTTACATTCATGATCCACTTCTAACTAAATCCTAACTGATTTATCAACTAGTGACAAACATCCACAAAATATGGTCCAAATGTACAAAATGTGACACAAAATATTCAAAAATAGTCTATCTTCCTCCTTATGCGTTGTCTTCATCTTGCACGGTGTCTTCTGAGTTGGTGCAGCATTTGCGATGTTGCGTAACTTACCCCAAACCCCTTCCAGCAAATATTGAAGTGGGAAAGAGTTCAGAGTTTGGAATTTCTTGATAAACCTAGTGAAGGAAATAAATCTCTTAATATTTGGAAGCTTGGACCTTTCTATGCCCATCCTGAAGAGCACTGGAGGGATGGGGCAGTTGAGGGACTGTGTAACAAAGAAGGGGATCTTCCTTGTGTTGGGTGTGGTAGGTATTGTGAGTGGTAAGAATGTCTGAATCCAAATTGAGATGCCTGTAGATCTGTGGTTGAGCTCAATGGATTAATTATCTCCTTCCTGTCCTCCCTACTTGCTTGGAAAACCTAATTGTGTATTGGCTTAGCATGAGTACTTATACCTATGGTTTTGATTGACTTTGAGTAGTTCCTCCTTAGTGGATACATAGCCCAAATCAAGGGACAATATCTCAATTGAAATAATATAGGATGGAAAAAAACTTAGGGTTGGGTTGAACGTTGTTTTTAGATATCCAGTTTCTTATGAAATTTCAATAAAAAAATAAGTGTTCACTATTGTCTCTGTTTTTGCTTAATTTATGTGTTATGAATGAATGTTCATTGCATTAAATTGAATGAGCTAACCCAACATGAATTTTTCTATGAGATGCTTGTGAATAGCATGAAAATGAATTCATTATTATGCATGGTTTTTATTATTATTCCTATGAGCATTATTCTAGTATAAACAAGCTGTGTCTATAGTTTAATTCTGCTATGTATGTTAAATATGAACTACAAACACATTTAGCTATTCATGATTTTCATAAATGAGATTGGAAGCGGGGGGGGGGGGGGGGGGGATAATTAACACCCCCTATATTGTTCAGGTTCCCTTCATTGTCAGAATGATGGGAGGGGACGTGACATCGCAAACTTGATGTAACCATCTTCGTCCATGGTGAACATTGTCCATCCAATTCAACCATCGAAAACCAAGGTTAAACATGCTCAATGATAGTCAATCCTATGTAATTTATAGAGATATGCATGAAACAACATTTACACAATAAATTTTTTCCAAAGGAATGTTGTAATGCACCTGTATATCACCCTACATTTTGATAAAGAATAACCCTTCTAATCAAGGTCGGACATACACATTGTGCCATTTTGTTTTTAAATTAAATTAAACTAGAAAGCATTATTCCACTCTCCAACTAGCAGAAGCTTGGTTAACTATAGGTTAGGTTTCCTAATTATTTATCAAAATTAGTTAATCAGTTGATAAATTCACATTATTAACAGTATCTATGGATTATTTCCACCTCCCCAGCTTGACCAACCCTTCCTGACATTTTTGACATCAGGATTGAAAAATCGAAGTTGCAAATAGGTACCAAATGAAACAACCCCGACGTGCCTGCCCTAATGTCAAAATATCGACTTATGTGATGTCAACATGTCGGACCTCACAATTTGGCACATATAAACACATTTATCATCAATCCTTCTAATATCGATGTTGGCATCACCACTTCGGTGTTAGAACCTTAAACACCCTCCGACTTGGAAGTCGGGATGCAAAAACCGAAAGGCTAACACTGATCAACAAGGAAACCCTAATTATGACATCAATACTTTGGTGTCAGAACCTTTGCATCGACACCAATATAATGATCCATTTACAAAATAACATGATGATCTCGATGTTCACACCCTTGGCATTGACACTTTGGCACCGATATGAAATTACATTCATAATTATTATTCTGATCCTGACATCGATAGCTTGGATGCGTCACGTTGGCACTTCATAATGTTTGCAAGTAGCTTGTGATTTAGTACAAGATTCCATTGATATTTTTCATGCAAAGTTTAGTCATCGAAACCACCATTTCGAAAACAAAGCATCAACCCCTCACTTCTGACTTAAATGTTAAGGGACTTTGTCATTTTAGGAAAATGAATAAGGAATTGCCTTAGTTAGAAACATAAAAAAAATTCTGCCCTTATTTGGCTTCAAATTTTTTTAAAATTTATGCCCTACTTCAAAAATGCAGTCATTTAAATTCGTTGTATTCAAATGCTTTGAGTCTAAAACAATCCTTTCACATACAAGGATTTTCTCCAAAGAAGTGAATCTATCTAGATTAGGCTATTCTCAACACTTACAACTACTAGAATCAACATGACCATTAAGGTTCAATTGGATAACTCATTACTTAAGTCAAACATTCACATGCATCAACTTCCTTAATGCAAAATGTGAACAATCTAGGGAGCATGAAATTCACCTTATTTACAGTGATATTCTACTTGTTTCTTTTTCATTCAATTCTACATGAAATGAGCATACAAAACAATGGCCTTCCTTATAACTTCTAAAACAAATTCATTAAAACGGTGAACATGTTAACATGTAATGATCAAGCCATAGTCCTTAATGACTATGTAAGCACTCATAAAGACATAAGGCATTCTATTCCTTTAATTAGTCTATCAGAACTGGGCTAGTAATGGTATGCTAAAGCCATTAAATCCAATTAACATTGCCTACATCATCTCAACAACTCCCAAAGAAATCGTTTACTTAACAATTATCCCAAACAACTTTTAAACAAATATTTACCAACAATTTGGGAAAACATATGACTATGATATTTCCTTCTTGACTTAACCATTTATCTCTTTGCAACTATACTTTTGTAAAGCTCATGAATTCAACAGAATAAATGTAAATTTATTATGTACATTCCATACATGGAAATTGAACATAAAATAACTACATGATTCCACACATGAATAACATTGCAGTATAAAAACATATTTACCAACAATTTGTCATTCAATTAAATGACATTCAACATTAACATCATACACATTTTTTTCTCATAACAGGATATATAATCAAATTCATAGTAAATACACAACTTTTTCCACTTATATGAATTCAAGATATCTAGAAACTGCATTTGTGGTAGGAATTCTCCACGAATACTAGCCCTAATGTGATACTCATGCAAATATTCACCATCTAGACTTCTCACCAGTTCAAGGGTTCTCTGAATTCTCACTTGACAATCAAGGTAATTGGCTCACTACTAATTCCATGTCAAATAATGCAATTCATTACCTTTGATTGCTTTTGTAAACACAATAGTGTGGCACAACACTGTTCATAGTGCTCAAAGTTCCACCAAATTAACAACATGCACCATTTTCCATTTCACTAGAGAAACTAGAGGAAACCATGGAAAAAACTACAACAAAAAATTTACTCATAGGTTTAGGTTTGATCTCTCAGGATTTCAACCAGCTCAACAACCAGTGCATAACAGTCAAAATGGAAATTTCACTCAAGTTCCAAATATGGTTTCCCTGTCTAAATGGAGATTCCAAATTGACATTCACTTGGATCTATTATTGGCTTCACTTTTAGACAAAAATTACTTCTCTCTATATCCATACTTAATTGATCAACAAATTCCTTCAGATTGAATTACCACCTTTTCCCTTGCATGCATTCCCTAGGGCACGTGTTAAGGTAATTAACTCCCCCATAATCATCATTTAACACATAGCTATCTCTTAATCAGTTTTAAGGCTAATTAAGGTATTTAGGGTCACTTAAGGAAATAAGGTATTCTTTTAGGTACTTGATGTTAAAACAAGGTTATAACATACCCCCCTAGGCCATATACAACCCCCTTACTACCTCTAATGAATACGTGAGTCCCCGATATTGTCAATTGTTTTCCTCAGCCACGACAAGTTGTAGATATTTTATTAATAATTACAATACAAGATGTGTCAACCTCTAGGGCATTGATATTACATAATACATCATCAGACTAGGGCTTCATTGTAGAGTTGTTACAAATGTGGTAGTAATTGGTTACAAGCATGGAATCATGGCGAATCCTTAAATAATATACCACAAAGTAATGAGCCAAGGGAGTCCAATAATAACTAATTAATATCACATCGTCTCAAGTACACACCAAAATCATTTATTTGTGATGCAAGAGAATCCCTGATGCAACCAACTATTCTCCATATCTCATTAATTATCAGTTGGTTCATGACAGTTTTGCATATTTTTTTGAAGTTTATACAACCATTTCTATATATGCAAGAATTAATCATTAAAGATCCTTGAATCATTCCATCAACCTACAAATATAAGAATACATTTCTCCATGTTCCTATCACTTGAAAATTATATATTGAGACGCTAAGAGAATTCATGGAGATAGGAAGGAGGTGGTGGCAAACTCTTTATTTGAATAAGATATATATTTTTATAAAAGCATCCAAGATTATGATACAATGATATTAGAAGATTTGGGATATATTTTGAATCATGCAACACTTGTAAAGGTCAACCAGTAAAATACAAAACAAACAATTCACTCTAGTTTGCAAAACAAGCACAAAATGGCCTAAAAGAGTAAACTTACACACACATGTCAACACAATAATGGATAGTATTAGCATTGTCTAACATCTTAATATGTTTAGAACACACACACACACACATATATATTACATTTTATAAAAATCATGAGGCTTAGGAATCCATTTGGGAGTGCAAATGTGTCATAACTAGATCTGACCTTCATCTCCTGTAGGTGGACCAATTATCTCTTGAATCACCTAAAATAGTCATGAAACCTGGTGTGAATGTTAGTGTGGCATACTGGAGAATACATTAATCTATGGCAGGTGTGGGTGAGAAAAAATAGGTGTGGGAGTGGCTCAAGGTGAACAATAAATGCACTAGAAGGGCCAAAATGGTCTAGAAACATCACTAGCGTGCCTAGTCAAACCAGATTCCACAAAACAAGGAATGGAATATCTCCAAGACACCAAGGGTCATTAATGATGGTGCACATGTTCTAGGTTGACGAAGTTAGAGTGCTGGTGTGTGTGTGTGAATGGGCCAAAATAACCAGTTTAATTCCTAAACCAATTTCCCTAAGTATAAACCATAAAAATCAATGCATAGAAGCAAAAGAATTTGTCTAAGGTCTAAAATAAGGTACTAAGGATAGATTATTGTTATACCACCCCCCTTTAATATTTAATTAGTACAATTTAACCAAAAATATCATGGATTCATTTGCAACAAAGGTTCAAGTCACCTCATACAACAACAAAATTTATTTATCCATGAAAACAAGGAAAAGAGGAAAACCACATGGGAACAAAACATATCCTCAAAAATAGATATGGGGAAAAAATATAAAGGTGAATGGAAGCCATCACCATGTATCACTCACTCCAAACAGTGATATCAAGTAAGTGAAGGTATTATCCATGAATAATTTGGTGAAAATATTAGCAGTTTGCTCAACATAAGGGAAATACTAGAAGGCTATAACCCGATCATGCACTAAGCCTGGAATGTAGTGCATATGAATCTCTATGTGCTTGGTCCTCTATCTCTCTATTGGTTCTATGGAAATATTTATTGCACTTTTAATGTCACACCAAATGATAGTGGGTGAATCAATTGCAACACCAAGTTCCCGAAGAATCCTTTGCAACCACACACATTGTGTAGCTGCATTCACTACTCCTACGTACTCGACCTCAAATGAAGAAAGGGAAATAGTGTGTTGTTTGTTACTTGACAAGAAAATGGTACCATTGGAAAGAATTAATACAAAACCTGAAGTAGAATTTCTGTCATTGCGATCACTAGCCCAATCAAAACCAGAAAATCCTACTAGTTCTAGTGGAGAACTACCAGCATAGTGTACCCTGAAGTTCTTGGTTCCTTGTACATACTGAAGAATCCTATTAGCTTCATTCCAATGGATATCATGAGGATTCTACATATATATATCTACAAAACTTATATCATATTATAAATTAGGTCTAGAATGAGTAAGATACAACAAAAAACCGACTAGATGTCTATACAATGAGAAATCCACCAATGGAGAATCACCAACTTGACCTACTTTGATACCAGAAAGGAATGGGATCTTGGATGACTTAAATTCAGCCATATTAAAGCTCAATAACAGGTCATAGGAATTCATTTTTTTATCTTACCTTGATCCCTTCTTCATACTGAACAATTTCCAAACCAATAAATTGTTTCAACAAGCCTAGATCAGTCATTGAAAATTCATTGTGCAAAGATGATTTAATTGACCCAATTTATTTGTTGCAGCTTCCTGTAATCAAAAGGTCATCAACATACATTACAAAAAACATCAATACATCACTAATAATATTCAAATAAACATTAGGATCATACTTTCATCTAACAAAGCCAAGTGAAAGCATAAATTTGTCCATCTTGGCATACCAAGCCCTTGGGACTTGCTTGAGGCCATAGAGTGACTTATTTAACCTGCATACAAGGGAACGATACTCTTTGAAAAATTCATTTTTATACATATATATATTTTCTTGTATCGCACCATGAAGAAATGCACTTTTGACGTCCATGTGGTGAACCTCCCAGCGCTTACTAGAAGCAATGGCTAAAACTAGCTTGATAGAGCCCATCTTTGCAACCAGTGCAAAAGTATATGTATAGTCCACTCCTTTGAATTAAGAATAGAATTTGGAAACTAATATGTCCTTGTATTATATATCAGACCCATCAGCAGCAAATTTGGTCCTATAGACCCACTTGTATTGCACAAGCTTCCTCTTGGGAGACAAACGAACCAATTCCCAAGTCTCATTTTCCTGTAGAGAGTTGAACTCTTCTTGCATGGATGATTGCCATATTGGGTCATAAGATTATTTTTTATACGATTATGGATCAGATCCAACCATCATATAGCATTTCTCAGCAAGACTCAATTAAGTTTCAAAATAATCATTTTGGAATTGTGATCTAGTCTTCATAGGATTTAGAGGATTTCCTGCTAAATCCCCAACAACTTCTTTGGTATTTTATTCCCACTTGGGCCTTCAGGGTGATTGATGTTCAGAAAAATCATCTTCATACATATCAGAATCAGAAATATCAGAAAGGGAATCATCACTTACAACAACTTGGTGTTGAGGAGAAGACCATTCCCTTGGTGCTAGTTCCAAATCTGGAATAATTTCTTCTTCGAATTGCACACTTATTTATATGAAATTTTTGTGTGTGGATGGATCAAAAAACATTTATCCATTTCTATATTAACCATATCCCTCTATGATTCACTCAAAGTTTTGTGGTTTGAAGGCCTTTCTATTTTCTAAAGGAATTTGAGTCCATGCCCTTGACCCAAAAATCCTAAAATGTGAAATATTTGCCTTGTGACCAAAACAAGCATCATATGGTGTTTTTACACTCACCGATTTGTGTAGAGACCCATTTTGAATGTATGTAGCACATTTAATGGCTTCATCCTTGTGGACTTCCTGGAAAATTCCTAGGTATCAATAGTAGGGATTCTCCCTGGTAATCGATCCCAACTAGATTGTCCATAGTTTGGAATGGGGAATGTGTCTGGTTAGAGGCCTCACTACTATAGGTATAAGGTTGATTGAAATATTTACCGGTTATGGGCCTATACATCATTTATGTAATTTTCTTTATATGGATGAAATGCAAATGGCTAAACTAAATGTACGTAACTGATGAACAAGAACCTCACAAGTGATGCGTAGGTTCTTACCTCCCATATTACCATTGTTTCTCTTCAGTCACTTCTATAAATATAATATAAGAAAATTAATTCTATTCTAAACTAATATATCCTATCCCCTTGGGGAGCGAATTTTGAAAGAAAGACAGTAATGTACTGTAATTATCCATAATGAATCTTGCAGATAATTGTTCGAATTCCATACACATAGTTACAACAGAAAGATTAACAAATATAGATTTGAAATAATAAAGCATTCATTACTCAATTTATGCACAAAATTTTATCTAAAAAGAAAAACCATTCATCATTAAAGAAATAATTTATAAAAGTGAGAACGATCTCACAATTGTAAGGAAACAAAATAGAATTAATTCCACATTAGCAATTCCACACAATCAATGCAAAATCCTGTGCAATCCTTTCCCAGCAGAATGTCCTTATTTATTAGTAGAAAAATTTAGTTATTATTACAAATAATTCATCCTTCTTATGCCAAAAGAAATTCCCTTCTATTCTACCTTCTACCTCCATTTATAATACAATTACAATGACTCGTTGACTTCCCTGACTTTAGGAATTCCAAAATTTAATCTTTTAGTGCTTTGCACTAGAAAATGATAAAAAATGACTAAATACATAAAAAGAAAAAAGTTCCTGTGTGGACCCAGTCAAATTTGAAATGTATTCCCCCCATATATTTGCTTCCTCTGCGATAGTATTGTAATTTATGGGCTCCATCACTTGTATGGTAACCTCGTGCATGGCTAGCTGGGTTTCAACATGTGTCACCTTTTCTATAATGGTCCTATATAGATCATCCAAAATATGAATGGTGATAGAAGCTTGTGCAACCCAAGTTCAAAAATCATCTTCATTGATAATTTCCAACTTCTGAATGTACTACTCATCTTCGTGCAACCGATCCTATAGATATGCCACATGTTGGTCTTTTCTTGGGAATTCATTGATATTTACAGCCGAAGCAAGTTCACATCTATCATGAACTTGGTGCATCTTTTTATAAAACTCTTTACAATTTTCCAAGGTCTTTTCAATTTCATTATTCAATCTTACTGAATATTTTTATGCAAAACTCTAGGAGTTCCAACTCTATCTTTAGGCCTTCGGTTGTCTGCTGCGGCAAGTGCTCAGGAACCATCAATTTGGCCTCCACCCAGGTCAACTAGATTTGAATATTTTAGCAACTTATATTAGTCTTGTCCTAAAATTAAGTGACTCTACTGTGATCTCATTCAATATTGCTTCAGATGTATTTACCTTATACATTTCCAATCATATTTTTATTTGGACCTGGTGTATCTTTCTTCGAATTGTGCAAGTATGGGCATGTAAATGGGTGATGTCCAACTGTCTCTCATTTTCTACCTTAAGATGAGTTTCTAGAGATCCCTTTTGTGCCACTAAATCCTCTACTTGGGTTCTCAATTCCCCCATATGTTTTCTTTTTGTGGAATCTATTGATTCCAACTCTAAGTTCTTAGCTTCAAAATCTTTCTTCTCTCCTTCCATAATCATCACTTGTAATTCTAAGAAAAATTTCTCTATTTCTAGAGCTTGGTACTCTCCCTAGAGTCTTTATTTTTCTGATAGGGTAGCCTTGTGCTTTATTTTTGGCTCTATGCCTTCCCGTCTTTCCTTAAATAAAGTATATTTCATTTTGAGCATCTTTTCTGTGTGATTCTCTATACTTTCTGACAACCTATCCACATTGTTGGCATTGCCTTGCGCAACTGATACACTCACGGAGGCCATGAAATTAGGGTTCTTATTCATACCTTATATGGCCACATCAACATGCATTCTCAGGTTTCTTATTATGTTACTGTAACCATATCAGCATGTGTTTCTATTTTCAATCTATTTTCAGACCTTATGGTGATGGTGTTTCTTGTCTTATCATAAAAGATAGTGTCAAGACACGACACTGTGTGCCGCTTGGATGATGTGAACGGAGTGAACCCAAGTTCTAAGAGAGGAATGTGGCCACCCATGATTGTGCTATCAGATGAAGCTGGAGGTTCTATTGGGTTGTTCTGAACCACTTCTTGGTCCAGTTCTTTCCTAATCTTGTCCTCTTCCTCCTTATTCTTTTGTTCTTTAGCTGCTTTCTCAACTTCTTTATTTTCTCTGTGCTTATTCTTCCTTTAATATGTATTCTTATTCTTTCTCTCTTTGAGCCTCTTCTTCCCGTCTCCTTTCAGCTTCTTCCTACTGTAACTTCAAGGCCTCTTCTTTTTGCTTCTACAACTACTTCTTTGTTTCTCTGTTGCTATCTTTACCCCCGCTGGTGATTCCTTTCTTCTTGAAATGCTTACTCAACATGATCATGTTATTGGAGTTCCTGTACACCTCTTCATCCTTATCGAAGTGATGAGAGTATTCATATTTTATTCCAATGTTTGTATAATTTTCTACAACTTTTCCATTTGCGTCATTTCTACGGAAGCTCTTCTCCCCAAAGAGAAAATTTTTCCAAATATTTTACAAATTCGGAGGCACCTTTGACCTTAGTGAATTTGTAACTTCCTATGCAAAATGGAAGTGGTGGGAAGGCTTCCTTTTTCATGTAGAAGAGGAATTACCTACTCCATTTATAAAAAATTGTCTGACTTCTTCTTTATGGACTAGATAGCCCATGGCATATATGGACATAAGTGATGGGGATTTGGAGCCTCCATACATCCTCAGGTGAGTTCCTTCCTGAGAGAAAATTTAGTCCCCATATTCACAAACAATGTCCATGGAATTATCCGGCAAGTAGATCATCTCATCAGGTAGGAGGCCATGTAGAATTCTAACCTTTTCAGAGTTATCCCTCCCTATGTGGCATCTACACAGGAGGACAAGATGATTGATATGATATCTACCCAATTGAAAATTGTTCTTTCAAAGGCCACATAGTATATGAGTGGGATCCAACTTAATTTATACAATCTTCCATTTCCCTATCCAAAAATCCTATTCAACATCAAATCTATGATCTTGAAAGGGGGGCGTAAGCTTGCAAACTTGTATTCTCTAGTTTCCTTTTGGTGCAGCTTTCTTCTTATCATCATCATTTTCTTGGCACACTCTAAAATATTCAAATCCACTTTGTTTACCCACTCATCAGTCATCATAACCTGTGGGGTTGAGAAATTTCACGCCATGGTTATGTAGGCTGGAGTGAAAGAAGAAAAAGATTCTCCCTCTATATTAGAAATAATCATTGTTGAGGGCTCAGTCCAGGGAAAAATATAGCTGACGACCACTTCAAATGGGAATAACTCTAGGCAGGTAGTTTCCTTAGTAATTACCAATTTTTTAATATTTTCATATAAGGACATTTCTTCTAGACCAACATCAAGGACATTCTGGTCTCTAATCGTATGATATATCTCCTGCCATTTGAACTCTTGGTAAGATCTTGTAATGGCCTTAGTGTCTTCAAATATAATCTCAGTCATAGAGATGATCTCCACATCTGATTCGATCTCATTAGGCTTATCTTTCTTCTTATCACTCTTCTTAGGCATGGTGTCAGCTTATCATTTCCAAACTATCCTTCGGGAAGCAATTCTTCTCGGTGAGAGTTGAAACTGTGACATGAGCATGGAAAGAGATGTCTTAGTAATACCATGGTTATCTCTAATAACTTAAAACAACATGCATTTTGTATCATAATGAAATAACCCGAAATGAGAGGCAAAGTCGTTAAGTATATGAATCATTTTTCTTTTTAAAAGGAAAATACAATCAGTGTCTAATAAGATAATATAGAAAAACGCTATTTTACCACTTCATTATTGGCCAGTCATATACAGGAGAGAGGTAATTTCTTAGCAGTTGCTTAGTCATTTTAGGATTGTGAGAGGGTGTATGTGTTGAGCCAAGAATGGGCCTCTTTTAACCACTTTTAATTCCTTCTTCTTCCCCTATCCTATCCCATTCAGCATACCAATCAGACATGTTATCCCCATTCTACTCTTCAAAATACCAAGGTATGACTGGTCATTGCTTTATTTTATTAATACTTATGATTGTGATAATTAAAGTAGTGTATCGCTCAAATGTGCTAACATGTTATGGTTTATAAAGGTAGTTTGAGATAAGTGGACTGCGGGAAGATCGGGCTGAACAAGTCTCGAAAAGAAGGGATATTCGTTGCTCAAGTTGATCCTCAGCCATCCTATCATCACCCAAGGCATGTGGTTCTAATGTGATATCTCAGACAGAACTGTGACAAGGCAGCTAGAACAGAATGCACGATATTTGGAGATCCATAGTACATTTCTGCTCGGGTGTAGTTGTAATAAGAAAATATCGCTACTTCTAGGGCGATTAATAGTTTTCCCGTGCTTTCTATTTTCTCATCATGCCACGTTTGTAACAGCTACCATCATTTAGGGTGTTTGAAGATCATAGATCTTCATGGCTGCCCCATAATAGGATCAGATGTTATGATCCACATGATATAAATATGGAGAATTGCCTCAACCCAAGGGGTTGCTGAATATATAATTCATTCACTGTATTAGCTGTGAGGAGGAATTATGTAACCATTCCATCTTTTAATACAAGGAGTTACTTCTGATTTAAGAGTTTCACGCTTGTTCAGCTAGCATCTCTGTGTGAAGGCGGGGCCCGCCTTCCACTAAGATTGCTGAGTTAAATTAGGACTTTTTAATTCATTTGTCGTGTGATGTCCTGTTAATTCTATTCCTTTCATAAGCAGCTGTAGTAAGTGGGATTTATAGTGTGTTGTGATCGCATTTCTTAGAAATATATGGTGGTATAGAGTCACAGTCGACTGAGTAGGTAATTACCTTTTATGCAATTCGAGTGGTAACTGTAACAGCTCTGTTCATCCTGAGATCCTTAGTTGTTATTTCATGAATCTTTGCAACTTGTTTTTATTGTTATGATTTCTGAATTTCATTCCTTCACTTCGGTTTTCTTAGAGTAGCCGAACTCAATCTTTGCATTTGAATTCCTAGATCAATATTCAATTTCTACTTGTGGTTTTCTAGAGTAACCAGATTGAATAGGTGAATTAATCATTCAGAGATGTGAATAGGATTTACTTTCATCTGCAATTGTAATTTGGATATTATGTTTATCTTTCCATTCTTAGATCAAAGCCTAGAAGAAGGTAATTGTGACTGTAGCACTTAGAAGATAAATGGGATTACACAGATTCTTGGGATGAGCATAGTTGAACAGAGGATAGTATTTTTCAATTGCAGTAAATTTGTATTTAAGCATTGTTGGCTTGATTTTCTGACCTAGGCCAACAAGGAGATTATGCCCACACAATCAGCTTAAAGCAGCTTTCGGTGTGTTTGAAATAGCAAAATCTCATAGGTTATGGTCCTGCTACCAACTGAATTTTTCTCTTAAGGAGAAACTAAAATTCAGTAAATGTAATGCCCCATATTAATGTTTATTAAAGTTTATTAGTAAGTACTTTTATTAAATTAAACATATACTAACTATTTTACCATTTTAACCATTTGCGTAAAACATTAAATAAACAATATTGAACTATACTAATTATTTTACCATTTTACCATTTGTGTAAAACATTAAATAAATAATATTAGGTAATGTATGACAGTTAGGTAGGTTATAAATTTACACGAACAATTGAATAGGATAAGTACCTATTAAATTCCCACCATCTCATCCGAGGTGGAAAAATTGTACAATTCAAGAAAGAAATTAAATACATACAACGAATGTCTTGAAACTGGAACTAGTTGACTTCCCAAGAAAACGAATTAAATAATAAATATTAATTTAAAAATGAAGGAGTTGGTGGAAGAAGGAAGGCAGTGGAAGAAAGGAGGGGATGGAGGTATAAGGAGGAGGATTTTTGGGGATCTTGGGAGAGAGTAGTCTGGAAATTTTTTGAGAGAATAACAGAGAGTAAGAAGGGATGGAACAGAGAGGGAATAAAGCTGGAGGAGGGGGTTAACTCCAAGAGGTAGATTTAGACTCAGAGAAGAGGGAAGTTGCTATCCAGTTTATCGGTACGTGGGGTCGGGGGCTAGGAAACCCGTCGATTTCCTAGGGCCAGCAGGTTCACTGGTCAGTAGGGTGGATCATCCGGTTTGGCATCCAGGCTCGAACGAGGCTGAGACAAGGGAAGGGCAGGGCTACAGGAGCAGGATTCAAGAGCAGAATTAAGTCCAGGTATTTTACTAGTGAACTATCTTCTTGTTTTACAAATAAATGGAATATGTATAAAAATCCATGTAATTTTGCTGATTACATCCTACGACAAAAAAAAAGAATAAATGTCATTTTTCTATTGAAATTCGGACTTAGTGCTCTGCTGGGCAAGCAGAGCACTATAGAATGGTATCAGAGCCATGGTTCCAAATCTAGAACCAGAGGGCTCGCAATTGATATGTGGAATGAAAT
>LPNX010224203.1:18273-55571 GCA_001517045.1 Pseudotsuga menziesii
GAAAAACCATGGAAAGAATAAAAGGACTTTGTCACCGAATAATAAATTGCACAGTAGCAACTCTGCATAAAAGATCCATCTCTTTTACAAATGGTTAATGTTAATAGATTGCAACATTAGCAGGTAAGGCATTATAATCACCCCGACCTAGGTTAGAAAATTTTAGTTAGCAAACGCAGGTGCTGTATCGGCCCGTGCATCAATATATGAAGCCCTTCCCTTAAATCTGTACGATGCTGTTAAGAAGTAAGGCAGGTGGCACAGTCAATATCTAAAGGGTAAATAGTTGGTAATAGTAAAAGTACATAAACTATAGTGCCGTACCTACTGAGTATTCCTGGAACAAGTGGTTATTAAAGGAAGGCAGCACTCAACAGGAAAATCATACATATACAAATACTATGCAATACAGCCACCTCTAATTGTAAGGCAATTTTAGTGGAAATATAAGACTAACCCAAACTTTGAACAAATTTTATGAGTGACACATGAGAAGAACCCTAAAGCCTCGAATTCGAACAAAAGATACAAAAATACCATCTAACAAATGTAATCCACTCATTAGAATGAATTAGCCAGGCATTAGAGGCCTCGCAGCCAAAAAAAAAGAAAAAAAAAAGTGGTCTTTGTAATGAGATATATCCTGCTCAGATGTTCTTAGGTAGGGATGCACATAGCCATAGCCATAGCCATAGGTAACACTCACCTACACAAGAATATCCTTTCATGGCTTTGTTTGAACTCATATTGCCCTGTTACGTCCTCCTTCCCTTCATGGACGCCATTGAAGCTATTCCCTCCGAAGAACTGAGCTACATAATGGAAATCAAAAGGGCTCTCGTTGATCCTTATGGCCAACTCCATAATTGGAATTCCAGCAACACAACGAGATCTCCATGTTCCTTCAATGGCGTCCAATGTGACAAAGGCGGCCATGTTGTGGAAATTAAACTGGATAACTTATGGTGGGAGGGCTCTTGCCATCAAAAGTCTGCAGTCTGAGACATCTCACATTCCTCTCAGTTGCTAACAATTCAATCACGGGAAAAGTCCCAAATGATCTTGCCAACTGCAAAAATCTAAGGCACCTGGATTTATCCTCCCAACCATGCACCTTTACCATTGCGCCACTCGTTTCCATAAGCCTTGATCTGGAAGCGCAAGGAAAAGGAAAAGGCTCGACGGCATCTCTGTTGGGATTCAGAATTGAGAAAGGGACGCTGGTAGGTTTCCACGATGAAAGCCTCCCATGCAATATATGATGCATTCCATTCTATTTGATGATCCTGTCAATGAATAGAGGAGAGCGGTCGAATTTGGCATCGAAATATATGAGCACCAGCAGATCGACAGAAAGAAACGTAGCCTATGGACCCCCGAAGAAATGGAAGGAATAGGAGGTAGTAGGTAGCCGACGAAAGAACTGATCTGGCAGAATTATTGCCCAGACGCAGGCTATAGATAAGAACTCGAAAAGGTAGAGCAAAAAAAAAATGAGGTATTGGCACACGGGCGTGGATGGGGCATCACCTTTTTAACAGCCATCCGTATTCAGCTGAGGGCTCGTGGATTACCGGCATGTGAGCTTCATGTAGGGGAGCCTCATGCATGTGGCCGCATGGCGTACATGCACCATGCTGCAGCTTTTCGAAAGGTGGATAAATTAGCTGTCATCATCACCCACCATGTCTCATCTATTATCTGGATAGAAAGTGAAGGTACAAAGGTTAACACCGACGGAGGTCGTAGATATGGAAATATCATATGCGTATCGATGTATGTATTTTTATATGTATATATTTCACAATATTTATTTATCTCATAATTGTATTGTAGTGATAAGGTTTTCCTTATCTCCAACCAAAACCATATTTATTGTCTTTCATGGATTTAATGGGATATGGGAATTGAACGTTACTACGATATAGGCCTGGACACTTTTGTAGGTCTCGAACCTTAGGTCTGGACATAGACCCGGGGAACAACAAAACGTTGTCGTCATGCCCTGGTAAGCACGTTATTCCTGTTGTATTGTTTTGTCGAGCCTCTCAATCTTTGAAATCCTCCTGCTACCCCTCCCCTCCGAGATATAGTTCTTAACTTCCTAAAATGGCTTCTTTTCAGTAAGAAAAAAAAAATCCCACAGTGACAATGAGTTTATTATATATAAAAACCATACAAAACTATATATATATACATATTTAAGATAAAAATTTTTTATATATAATTTTATTTATTTTAATAATAATTATTAATCTTAAATAAAGTTCGAATTTCTTTTTAATATGGGTTATAGTTAGGATATATTATGAAGTTAAAGATTAATAAGATTTTGTTTATCGAATGTTATACATTGCCTTTGTTATAACTCTGCCTATAACTGCCTATATGATTTAAAATACTTTGTCCAATGGAATGAAGTGTTTATAAATATATATAGTATATATTTATAAATTTATTTTGATATTTAATTATTCTTGTTTTTTTTAAAGTAATTTTTATATAAAGAAAAAAAAATGAATTGAACACTAAGGTAGTATAAGAGATGTTTATTATTATTTCTATTATCTTTTTTTTCAAATTATTATTTTCAAATCAATGACAATAATGGAATAGGCATTTATTAAATAAATAAAATTGTTTAATTTTATTATTTTACATTGTAAGGCTAAGAAATAATGATGATTATCATAAATTTAAATTATTGTTTTTAAATTTAAATTTGATAGAAGTAGATGAAATCATTTTTATTGCAAATAAGCACTATTTAAGTTTGAAAATTATAAAAATTATTAAGCCGTATATAATTAATTTAATTAGTCTATTTTAAATAATTTATTATAAATTATAAATCCTTAAAGTATTTAATGTATTCAACTTAAGACATTACCGAGACTTTGACTGATAGTCGAAGAGGCAAGATGGACATGAAATAAGAAAGACAAGACACTGTTGATACTAGCATTACGAGCTGAACGTTAAGGCATAGATTAAATCCCTAGACAAAATCGTTTAATGAAAGCGACTATGCGAGTTTTTACACAAATATTGACAATTTGTCTCTATGCATAAATATAAGCATTGCATAACTAAAATGTTATCTCTGCAATTATTAATTTGAGGTAATAATGGCATAATGTTGTTGAATATGTCAGGAATTATCATGGTTCAAACACGCAGAGGTCGAGGTCGAGGTCGAGGGTGGGGTCGAGGTCAACCACCCTCGCCACCACCGCAGACCCTAGGTCAACCACCCTCACCGCCACCACAGATTCCACCAACGACGCTGCCAAAGACAACCTCCAGCCCTGAGATCGGGGTGATACTGAGGTCCTTGGAAACCATCATGGCCACACTAAACAGGTAGTCAGAGAGGATCGTAGAGGTAGAAACCACGCAGGTGAGCCGAGAGAACTCTGAGAGGGCACAGGGCCCAAGGCAAGAACCGCTTCAGGATATTTCTAGAGAGCTGCAGAAGATCAAAATTCCCGAGTTCTAAGGAGGATGACCGGGTAAGCACGTCGAAGCGTGGTTCAAGGGTATGAAGAGGTGCTTCGCACTAAATGAGTATACCTCAAGTTCCAAGGCTAGAATGGCCATTTTCTAGCTAAAGGGAGATGCCCTAAATTGGTGTTCAGACCTCGAGAAACAATTGCATCTTACTCCTTTGTCTGTTTCATGGGAGTTATTCGAGGAGAGGTTCAACATGAAGTATCTTCCGGCTTATTGTAGGGAACAACAGGTGGGTTCCTTTCATGCCTTGGTACAGGGAAACATGATGGTGGAAGAGTATGAAGCTAGATTCATGGAACTAGTAAAGTATGTTCCATACTTGGACTCAGATGATCGGCAGGTGGAGCGATTTGTGTATGGACTCAACTACAAGATCAGGGCTGCAGTACGGATGTGGAAGCCATCTTCAGTTGCCATGGCGGTTGAGTATGATCGCTATGCTAAGGATATGTCAGATGCAAAGGGAGGAAGCAAGTTGATAGGATCCAATCAGTATGTTATAGGGAAGGCCCCGCGACCATATTTAAGAGGAGGACAATCCAGACCTCCTCCTTATGGTAACAGGTTCACCCCGAGGGGTAACACTTCAGTTAACTCAGTATCATAGTCTTCGTCAACAAACCATGGGAATCAAGGACGAACATAGGGAAATTCCTATAGAGGATCGGGAGGTTTCAGAGGATCTCAGGGAAGGAACACATCCCAGAGGACTCCTCCCAGCAACATGCAAGCACCACCTAATGTATCTTGTTGGGGATGTGGAGGTCCTCATTTTCAGTGAGATTGTCCTAAGGGACAGACTAGCAGTAGGCAGCAGGAACAAAAAGCATCCATGAGCAATTCTGATAACACTCATCGGATTCATGCAGCTGTTCACAACCACTAGGTAGAACATCAATCCATCGTAGTGGAATCCACTGGTAAAGTAAACAATGTCAAACTTAAAATTTTATTTGATCCTCGTGCAACAGATAGTTTTATTTCACCATATGCATTAGATAAATGTGGGTTGGCAGCTTGCGAGAACGATGATTTTGAATCGATCGAGATGGATTCAGGGGTTAAACAGGCAGTAGGCCTTAAGGTAAGGGGGTGTCAAGTTGACTTAGGAGTATGCACCACTAATTTGGATGCTTATGTCACCAATTTGGGCACCTATGACCTCATTATCAGCATGGATTGGTTAGAATACCATAGAGCTTTCATGGATTGTTATGCAAAGAAAGTCTTGTGCCTTGATGACGAGGGTCGAGCAATTCAAATCCAGGGTCGAAAAAGGAAGATATCCCTCCGTTTCATCTCCGCGGTGAAAGCTAAAAGGTGTTTAAGACAAGGATGTCAGTTGTTTGTAGTTGATACGGTGAGCGATAGTAAAGGACCTTCCTTGAATTCTTACCCAGTATTATTTGAGTTCAAGGATGTCTTTCCAGAAGAACTTCCACAACTACCTCCAGAGCGAGAGCTTGATTTCACGATCGACCTGAAACCCGGTGCAGAGCCGATCTCAAAGACTCCTTATAGAATGACAACCGCTGAGCTTCGAGAGTTGCAAATCCAGTTAAAAGAGTTGCTAGACTTGGGACTAATTAGACCTACCATCTCACCATGGGGAGCGCCAGTGATCTTTGTTAAGAAGAAGGATGGATCTTTGCGACTGTGCATAGATTATAGGGATTTGAACAAAGCCATAGTGAAGAACAGGTATCTTATACCAAGAATTGATGACCTATTTGACCAAATGAAAGGTGCATCAGTATTCTCTAAGATTGATTTGCGGTCGGGGTATCACCAGCTTAGGATTAAAGAAAATGACATTCCTAAGACTACTTTTCGAACTCGATTTGGGCATTATGAGTTCGTAGTAGTACCATTTGGTTTGACCAATGCTCCAGCAGTATTCATGAGCCTCATGAATAGTCTCTTTCGGAATTACTTGGACCACTTTGTTCATGTATTCTTAGATGACATTCATATATATTCTAAGAACGAGAAGGAGCACGAGGAGCACTTGCGGTTAGTCTTAACTTGCTTAAGGGAACATAAACTATTTGGTAAATTGTCAAAGTGTTATTTCTTCCAAAAGGAGATTCACTACTTAGGGCATATCATCTCAGGAGAAGGGATCTCAGTGGACCCGAAAAAGGTGAAGGCCATCGAGGATTGGCCAATCCTGAAGAATGCGCATGAGGTGCATAGCTTCATGGGATTAGCAAGGTACTACCGAAGATTTGTGGAAGGATTCTCCAAGATTGCAAAACCGATCACCACCTTGCAGCGAAAGGGAATCCGATATGAGTGGACCAATGAATGTGATGCCACTTTCACTGAGTTAAAGATATTGCTGACGAGTGCACCAATCTTACGGGTACCAAACATGGATAAAGAATTCATGGTATGTACCGATGCATCAAAGCAAGGGTTAGGAGCAGTTCTAATGCAGGAAGGTGGGGTAATAGCTTATGCATCTCGTAAGTTGAAGCCTCATGAGGATCAATATTCCACCCATGATATGGAATTGGAAGCAGTTATGCTGGCGTTAAAATTATGGAGACACTACCTAGTTGGAAGAAGTTTCACACTTAAAACAGATCATCAGAGTTTGCAGTATATTTTTACACAAATGGATCTAAATGCTAGGTAGCGACGATGGAGTGAGTTCATGAGTGAGTATGACTTTGGTATCTCATATATCAAAGGAAAGGAGAATGTGGTGGCAGACGCTCTAAGCCAAAGGCTGAGGATTTTCTCCTTAATTCCCTTGAGAGTGGATTTGAAGGAGAAAGTGCTTGAACAACTTTTGGGAGATGGTTGGTATATAAAGGTAACCTCAGATATTCAGAGTGGGAAGAAGTGTGAGTCAAAGCATTATGGGTACCATATTGAGGAAGATGGGTTGCTGCGATACCAAGGGAGGATGTATATCCCTAAATAAGGTGGTCTCAGGGAAGCCATCCTTCGAGAGGCCCATAGGGCACATTATTGTGCACACCCTGGAGTGAAGGAGATATATGCAGACATGAAGAAGCTCTTCTTCTGGGCCGGTATTAAAAGCGATGTAGTTGATTTTGATTCGAAATTCCTAGAATGTTAGCAAGTCAAGGCAGATCATAGACACCCAGCTGGTCTCTTACAGCCTCATGATATTCCTGAGACTAAATGGGAAGTCATTTCCATGGACTTCGTTGTGGGATTTCCCCTCACATCCTCGAGACATAATGCTATACTCGTAGTGGTCGCTAAATTGACCAAAAGTGCCCACTTCATTCCAGTGAGAGACACTTATGATGTGACGAATATAGCAAGGGTATTCATAAATGAAATTGTATTCCTTCATGGAGTTCCAAAGAAGATAATTTCTGACCAAGACCCTAAGTTTACCTCCAGATTTTGGACAAGCATGCAGTCAGCATTAGGGACCCAGCTGAACTTAATTTCAGCTTATCATCCCGAGACAGATGGGCAGACAGAGAGGGTGAATCAGGTGATGGATGACATGCTTAGGATGTATGTTATGGATCAGCAGACACAGTGGGAGAAATATCTTCCTCTAGTGGAGTTTGCATATAACAACAGTCATCACAGCTCCATTGGTATGCCTCCATACCAGGAATTGTATGGTAGACCTTGCAGGACTCCACTCAGTTGGGAAAGGTTGGAGAATCGTGTTTTAGTCGGGCCTGAGTTGCTTTAGGAGATGGAAGAGCAAGTGGTACAGATCAAGAAGCATCTTAAGGAAGCACAGGATAGACAAAAGAGTTATGCTAATGCACACATAACTGATAGAAGTTATGGGGTAGGGGATCACGTATTTATATGCATCTGACCAAATAAAAGTACCATTCGGTTTGGAAAGGGGACCAAGTTGTCACCTCACTTTATAGGGCCATTCGAGATTCTTGAAATAATCGGACCGGTAGCTTATCATCTTGCACTGCCACCCCACTTGTATAGGAATCATAATGTATTTCATGTTTTAGTATTGCGACATTACATAGCCGATGAGTCTCATAAGATTCATTGGAAGGACTTGCAGGTCTTGGATGAGGGAACCTTCATGACTGAACCATTACGTATACTGGGTCATAGAGTTCGACAGCTCCGTAGTCGACACGTGGTCCAAGTCAAGGTCCAGTGGGACAAGTATAGCCCAGGATCTGCTACCTGGGAGGACACAGAGACTATGCGTCAAAATTTTCCCTCACTATTTTGACCATAACTTCAGGACGAAGTTTCCTGAAGGGTGGGTGTATGTAATACCCCATATTTTGACTCCGGCATATTTATCACTCAGACTTATTACAGTATATTTACTTATTATCGGTAGACTCAGCTATACTTCATAAACTATATTTTGGCATGTTATATGTGATTATTTGTTGATGTTATGATGTTATCAGGATTATGCTCTAATTATGATATTATGATGTTATCATGTTTATATTATTCTTTGATCATGATGTTACGACAATTAACATGCCTATGTAAATGCCTTGATTATGATGTATGATGATTATCATTTATATGAAATTATTGTGCCTATGCAATTATCATGCAGTAGTCGTCATCAGATTCCTTTATTTCATAAGAAAAATATATAGTTGATAGTCATCCTCGATATGATGTGGTACATGGGCACCCATCCATGATGCGAATTATTTTCTGATTTTATATGATGAAAGGAAATAATGTTGATGATATGGACCAGCTATTGATTGAATATTGTTATGAATGCATGTTTGCATAGTGCTAACCTGCAGGTTATAGGGGCTATGTGCCAGCCAAGTGTGTGATGCAAAGTATGACTCAAGACATATCTTGAAGAAGAGCCTTAATTTCCAAGTGATGATACGATGACACGTACCAATAAACTAGATAGCAACAAAGTATGGTTTGATGAGTATCTACCCAGTATGTTGAGAGGGATGGAGGCATTTCCCACCCTATGTCACTTTGATACCCGAGGTTGTGAGAGGGCAGTACTGAGACACACTCCCCAAGTTATTGTGATGACGATGGTCAGATGCCTGCTAGGAGAGGCTAGGTCCGCTAGTTAGCCGATGCTACCGCTCTTAGGTTCTATGTGGGAAGGTCAATACAGCTGGCATCCACTTTGTACTTGCAGAGGAAGGATAGGGAGGATGCGGACGTAGGTTAGGATGGGTGGACATATTAGTTATTATTGTTGAAGGTTGGACATTATGACACCGGATTAGTGATGGTAGGTACCAATCCTAATTGACTAATTAATAAGAACATAATTGTTAAATAACACCGAATGTCACAAGAAATCATATTATCTCTGTATATGGGTCATGTTGCATGAAATATTATGTGTATCAGTTACAATTTAGGGGTTTTTGCTATAGTACATGTGCAACCTGTGAATGTACTAGCCATGCATGCACACCTCACACATGCACGCTAGTATGAAATATTTAAATAGTTGGATAGGTTAACTAAGTAATTGTGAATTGCTTTAAACCTATAAATGTACCTTGAATTGTTTTAAACCTATAAATGTACCTTGTATCACTATTTTGACCATAAATTTGGGATGAAGTTTCCTGAAGGGTGGGTGTATGTAATGCCCCATATTAATGTTTATTATTAAGTACTTTTATTAAATTAAACATATACTAACTATTTTACCGTTTTTACCATTTGCGTAAAACATTAAATAAACAATATTGAACTATACTAATTATTTTACCATTTTACCATTTGTGTAAAACATTAAATAAATAATATTGGGTAATGTATGACAATTGGGTAGGTTATAAATTTACACGAACAATTAAATAGGATAAGTACCTATTAAATTCCCACCATCTCATCCAAGGTGGAAAAATTGTACAATTCAAGAAAGAAATTAAATACATACAACGAATGTCTTGAAACTGGAACTAGTTGATTGCTCGAGAAAAAGAATTAAATAATAAATATTAATTTAAAAATGAAGGAGGCGGTGGAAGAAGGAAGGCGGTGGAAGAAAGGAGGGGAAGGAGGTATAAGGAGGGGGATTTTTGGGAATTTTGGGAGAGAGTAGTCGAGAAATTTTTTGAGAGAATATCAGAGAGTAAGAAGGGATGGAACAGACAGGGAATAAAGCTGGAGGAGGGGGTTAAATCTAGGAGGAAAATTTACACTCAGAGAAGAGGGAAGCTGCTATCCGGTTTATCGGTACATGGGCTCGGGGGCTAGGAAACCCGTCGGTTTCCTAGGGCCAGCAAGTTCGCTGGTCGGCAGGGTGGATCATTCGATTTGGAATCCAGGCTCGGATGAGGCTCAGACAAGGGAAGGGCAGGGTTACAGGAGCAGGAGCAGGATTCAAGAGTAGAATTAATTCCAGGTATTTTACTAGCGAACTATCTCCTTGTTTTACAAATAAATGGAATATGTATAAAAATCCATGTAATTTTGCTGATTACATCTTACGACAAAAAAGAAGAAGAGTAAATGTCATTTTTCTATTGAAATTCGGACTTAGTGCTCTGCCGGGCAAGTAGAGCACTACAGTAAAAATCTATCTTAATGTTATTCCTATCTAAATGAACCCTGAAATTAGTTTTCAACTACCTAAGTTATCCTATAATTTCTTTCTTAAGGAAAGTCTTCGATTTTTGGAGGTTTTATATTTAATATTCTAAATATAAAAGACTATTAAAATGATTTTAAATATTACACAAATTCTATTTAACAACTGTTAAATGTAAACTATACTAAGATAATACTAACTGAACTATTTTAACTATCCTATTTATCCTATCCCAGCTGAGAGCGATTTTGAATATTATATTAATTATTAATTAATATAATGATGAACAGAAAGATAAGGAGTAAGATCTAAATGAAAATATTTAAACCATGCACCCTAAATCATTCTGCTATAAAATACTTTGACAGAGAAACTGAAATAAGCAATTACTTCGAATTTTCTGAACTGTTTAATTAATTAACAACTAATAAACAACATTAGATATTTGAATGAAATATAATGTCAAAAATGGAATCATCGCAAAAATACACATGAGATCAAACAAACATAAATATATATATCATTATATCTTGAATTTTCAGTAGAAACACTGATTAATTCAGTTTCAATAACATACTAATTCAAATACAATATTGTGTTGACAAAGTGTAATACTGATTAATGAACACAAGAATAACCAAGTATACTGCATCAATATAAAAAGTAGAAGATTAGATACTGAAATATAAAAAAGAGTATCCAAAATAATACCGATCAACGATATCAATCTGAGGATTTCCAGTAACATTCCATTTCCAAAGATAAAACTTCAGCCAGGAACAAAACTAGTATCAAAATAATATTTCAAATATGTTTCTCTTTAGTCACTCCATCCCCCCTTTCTTTCATCAAAATTACTAGTTTAAATAATCCTACCAGTCTTTTGATTCCGTTTTTCCATAAATGTTGTATGCAATACTATAGGAATCTTATCACTATCGAATCTTTCCAATAGACACTTGTCACTATAGGATAACAATAATAAAAAATGACTAGCCTGAAACATATGCTGATTTAAAGGAGCTGGCGTATTCGTGGCTATGTCGAAATCCCAGTCTTTAAGAAAAATCAACGTCTCCCAACTCAAATCCAAAATATCCTGAATCGGCAGAGGATAGTAATAGCATGACCACCTGTTTAATCAAACAAAATAATCTCATTAAAACAAACTTTAACATAAATAACAAAAGAAACCATAAGTTATATGCGTGCCTGTAAAATCTGTGATTTTACAGGCATGCACAAAAAAGATTTGATTACCTATTGACAGAGAGATAAACCATATAACTGAAAATGGAAACAATCATTAGGTTCTATTTTGTAAATTAATCATTCTCCTGGACTTAGAGAGTTTGGCTTTGAGCCTGACAATTACTATCTTCTGTTGTTCTACTTGTTCGAGCAAATGTTGGTTTTTATCTATCATTGATTTTTTTGCTTTCTTGTATTGGTTTTTCTTGATGTTCATCTCTTTCCACCTATTAATCCATTTTAATAATTATGCCTTAAATGTCTTATTCTCCTTGTCTTTTATGGCTGCGCTTGCTCGACACTCCTTTAGTTCATGTTTCAATTCAGCAATTTTAGTCTCATACACCCTGTCAATGACCTGTTGGAGAGTTTCTTCCTCCTTGTCATGACATGAATCAACTGCTTGAGATGAATCAAGATTATCTATATATTGACCAGGTGATGGAAAGCTCATAAAAAAAGGTTCGGGGCCCGAACCATAGGCATCCATACATGATGGAGTAGCTTCTTCCTTACCCGACTTTGTAATGTCTTTAGCCAATTTTTCACGATTATTTTCCATAATAGTAGGTTCATCCATATGTGTGGTTTCAGGAACCAATGATGGAACATCGTCCTCAAGATGGACAATCACTGGTTGAGTGGCCATAGGAACAGAGGTTGTAGGTGTAGTATTCATACTTCTAGTAATTCTTCTTGTACGAACAAAAACAAGACCTTTTGATTCAAAACCCCATTTGTCACAACATACCTGCTCTGACTGCTCTAGTTTATGCATGGAACATTACCATGTTTTCGAGGGGTATACAGCTCAAAGGGGTTTTTATGATCAACAGCATTAACATCTTCATTTTTGGTTAATTTTCCCTCTGCCTTTGCAGGTGTATTACAGCATTTGTCAGATGGGGACTGGTTCAAGGTTGTCTCATCGTAATAGGGAGCTATATTCCCGACCCCATCATCACTGATACAAGTATTTATAGGTGGATTTTCCTCCTGAAGCTCTTTATTCTTTAATTCAGCCTCATGAACATCACCAACTTTGGATTTTACTGTAGCCTTGCGTTTCCTATGGGTCTTTGGGGGACGGTTTGGCCAATATTGAGTTGGCCCTAATTGACATTCAATCAAAAACTCATCCCACGATTTACAATTAAGAGACGGTTGATGCTGTATTATAATTTTGACTAGACCATGATGGAATAGACTTCTATCAGGATTACCTATGGTAGTTTGTACCGAATGCGACATTTTCTTCATACTTTGCAATAGGTAAAATGGAAGATTAGGTTAACAGCCTTTTAATGCTAACAATAGTCGGAGGTGATAATAATGTAGGTGAGAGAATTGTCCATCACATGATACATACCTGACCAAGATCTCATAGAATGCTCACCAATCTGGCTTTAGAAACTTAACCGAAACCCTAATCTTCAGTTTTTCACTGATCGGTAAAGGTGACAACAAGGTCTAACATTTCTTCTTATTCACTTTCCCACCTTTAAATCATCACTCTCCAGTTTGTGGAAGCTTCATAGCCTCTGCAATTTTATCTTTGTCAATGATAAACTTGAAATCCCCAATCTGTGCTATGTTTTCTTTTAAACTCAAATAAAACTGCTTAGTAACCTCCACGTTATGGCCACTAAATCACCTGAAGAACTGACCCCATCCAATCTTTTCAAATAACAGAGCATCTTTCTCATCGGCTTCAACAAGCTCCAGTCCTGAAATTTCAAAACGACTAAGCGGAGCCATAGCTCCCTCACTACTACCCTGGTTACGAATTGAACTGAATGGAGTCGTGAAGAGGAAAGGGATAGGCACCCAAGTGTAAGACATCACACGAAATGTAAAATCCTCACATGCTTCATACCTGACAGAGATGAGGGCTCCAAGTTTGGACATTTTAATCAAATTTAGAGATGATGAACACTACAACCAGTGTTTTGCTATGATAAATGAATGACTAGCCATGACTAATTGTAACTCTTAACCAATTCTTCATATCAGAGATCATTCGATTCATGAATCATAAATCAAGACATTAATTACACGCAGTTTGGCATGATGAGCTCATACAGCGTCATGAAATGGAATGGTTATCAGTCATATACAACATTAAATCCCACTGATACGATTCCATTATTACATTCACAGCTGTCAATTAAAACTAAATGTGTTAACTAAATCTTCATACCAACGCAGCGATCTAGGTAACAGGTGTTATTTATTAGCCATATGGGTCATGTATCTTCATAAAAATGGTCAATTGATGATTTACACCAGATTACACGTGAAAGGTGGTCGTGTTTATTAACATGACGATATAGTGTTAAAATAGTAAATCCTAATGTTCTTGAAATATAACTAACTAATGATTCGAATTAACACTTAAACCATGTATATACATAAAGTTTCATTTTGAAATATAGTTTTAAAACTTTACAAAATCCCACCCATTAATGTTCCAAAACCAGATTGGATAGGATTTAAAGCTTATAAACTATAATGGTTATATTTACATGAAACTGTCAAAACAATATTAATTTATTTACACTCTCACTAGCTATATATATACAATTAATGATATGATCTTAAGTTACATAGGAAATGTGAAATTTAGGTTTAATGGAAATTTTAATTAATAAATCACCTTTAGTTCTAGGGATTTCAAGAACTTATAATATCTTATCAATAACAAGCTTCAAACAAATTCAAAATGTGTTTTCGTTAAACCCCAATTAGCATACTATCCTTTAAAATTTCATAAATCAACATATATAATCAGATAAATTAATTAATGATAGAATTGATCATATATAAAATTTATGAAACTGACAGCTGCTAATTATCAAAGTTATGAAAATGTTGTCATTTGACTCTTCTACAATTGAGAGTACCTTCAGAATCAAAGATTCCAAAGGCACTCTTTTATAATATTTAAACGTAAATCATAAAAGAGAGCTGATCCCCCTTCATCTTTGATCCGTCGGACCTCAACTTCAGTGCATTAAAAGTTTGTTGTAAAAGAATGTGTGCAATAGGTTAATTAATGGAACAACATTAACAGAAATGAAATGCTCAGAACAGGAATGAAAACCACAACACTGATAGACAGATACAAGGAAGAAAACACAGAAACAGAGTCACAAACAGAAGTTGATAACGGAGTTCACCCCCTCCACTGGGCTACATCTCCAGGTCCCTCTCCAATGGGTACCGATCCAATTAATGGTTTTAAATGGTACAAAATGGTTCTAGCATCAACTTCAGCATTTGCAGAAACAGAATGCTAGACAGGAAGTCTTCAAGACCTCCACTCTAGAACTTACAACTTGGACTTCAAAAGATAAAGAAGCCAAACTATAACAGAGAAATGGTCGACTTCTAAATACAAACAGCACTCTGGATAAATTGCAGCAAAACTCTCCTGCTATCTTCTGTCTCTGTCAAAATTAACTACAGAAAACTGTAAAATAGAAGGCTGAACAGAAAGTCTTCAAGACTCCTCTCTGGAAATTACAATCGGGTCTTCAAAAGGAAAAGAAGCCCACATGTAACAGAGAATGGTCGACTTTATACTAACAGCATCTGGAATAATTTTATAGCAAAATTTTTTTTTCTCCCGTACTGGCTGAAAAACTAGAATCCCCCCCTTCTGGTTGCCAACTTCCTCTATTTAAGCCTCATAAGTAACAGATGTTTCTCCTTCTTTCACACAGCTGTTACCATATGCTCAGACCGAATCATGCATGCGGCCAAATTGCTGCCCAAGCGTTTGCCATTCCGGGTCCCCAACAGGCTGTTCATCTGCCTTTCAACGTTATCCCCACTGTCGCATAACTGCAAAGAAATTTTCGCCAAACCGTTACAAAAAACTGTACACATGATGACAATACCCAACAACATCATAACGTTCCACCATGCCAAGGATCTAGCCTCCGGAACCATACGTGAACTAAACTTCTGGAAGTTCTAGTCATCTGTGCTTCCGTCATTGCGGAAGAGGATAAACAACTAGCTCCAATGAACTCTATCTCAATCAGCGGTCATTTGGTCATTGAGTCGAAGGTTTTGTTACTTTGGTTTCCACAGTTGTGGATGGCGGATGGCAAAGTCTCCCGATTTGACTTTTCAAACCTCGCGTCGCTGTGTGCGCCACTCCGTAAGTCTAGGGATTCCACCATTGCGGCTCCCGAAAGCCTTTATATCTCCGTCGTTGCGGCTCTCGTTCCACTTCGAATTTTGATCCATCCCTTAAGTTTCCATCGTTGCAGCTCTTTTATCACTTCGGCTTCCGATCCGTTCTGAACGTCTTTAAGTTTTCGCCGTTGCGGAAGGAAAAGGCTTGTGAGCCCCACCGTTGCGGAAGGAAGAAGCTTTGTGAGCTCCGACGTTGTGGAAGGAAGAATCTTTGTGAGCTCTGACGTTGCGGAAGGGGAAATGTTTTCGACCTCCGATGCTGTCAACAGACCGTGAGCCAAACATTAAACGGTTAACCATTAACTACGCGGCCTTTTCACAACTGTTAAGGGAAATGTCACCGAGCTACGCGATATACGTCACATGAATATCCTGCCAACATTGCAACATATTAGCATTTCATTTGATGGGGTTCATAACATATATGGAAAGTCTAGTTTCAACATTCGGGCAAGCAACAACCTATGCGCATAGCATTCTCTATGCAAAACCATAAGTAAGAACCATTGTAATTGCCATTGTACCATTTTTCTTTATCTTGGATCAGTGTAACTTTGAAAGACGAATGACCCCCTGGATCATTCCTCCCCATTGGAGAGATTTTGGACCACCAAAAGCCTAGATCATCCTGCAGGTAGGTGAGGGTACCACTTCCTCACCATTCCAATCTCCATACATCCTGCCTTGCTTAGAATCTGCATATTAGTCTCCTTGTCCATGACCAAAGGAGGTTCATACCATTTAAAATTCTTTGCATATGCAACTGGAGATAAGCTCAAATAGAAAGAATGTTTACACTTCTTTTCAAAGATCTCAAAACGATCATAAACAAGATTGAGCTTTTTACCTTTCAATCTTCCCTTGGTGATTTGCAACCAAATTTGTGTTTCAACTTCAAAAGGATGATGGTTTTCATGTCTGGCTTTGCAAATTGCCTGACTCGTCTCCTGCTGTTCTTGCACTATCTGTTGCACGGTTTCCTTTGCATCATGATGTCCACCTCTCACATCCTTAGTGCTGAAATAAAAGTCCACATGTGACTTCAACAGATAACAAAAACAAGTCTCAAAAGGAGATTTAATGCACTGCATGTGCTACAAATAATCATGAACAGTATTTCGCATAATCATCCAATTCATGCCAAGATTTGGAAGAGGCATGCTTCACTGCAACTGCACTTCATGATGTACATCTCTATTAAGTGATAATCTTTCAGGTCCCTGTAACAAAGCACCATACTCGGGAACACATTTAATTAATCTAATTCCATGTTCCACCAATGATTCACCTTTAACAGCCATTAATGCAAACTTTCTACTAGCATTCACTATCATTTTCATTTGACTTGTAGTGACTAATGCTAGATTTGTTTTCATACGATGTGCACGAACAATGTATTCCACACCACCTTTAAAGAGATGATATTTGTTCTGCTCTCTATAAAAGGATGCTTTCCGGTCATACAAATATGGACTCCCAAGTACAATTCCACAAATGTCCAGTGGTACTACATCTAGTTCTACCTCATCCATAAACTTTTCAGTGATTGCAAATTTCAAACACACATTTCTTTGTAACTGGCAATTGTGTATCATTAGTAACCCAACCAAGAGGATAGGTTTTTTCATGAGGCATAGTAACTAAATGCAATTTCTTAACCACTTCTTCTGATATCAAATTCACTTGAGAACCACTATCAAACAATGTATCAACCTTTGTATGATTTGTAATGACAAAAACATGAAATAGTTCACTTCTTCTTTTATCACTTTGCATAGAAGTAGATAGCAGATTTGTACTTGTACTTGCACAGGAATTAGAACTTGAACTTGCATCAATGGAAAGAGATATACCTTCATCTTTACCTTGGATCCCTATTGCTTTGATCTTAGTCTCATCACCTGAATTAGATCCCAAGTCTTGAATTATTGCTGTAGTAAGTTGATTATCCTTATCTTTGTTTTTATTTCTTCCCATCCACTTTGGCTTTAATTCTGGATGAAGTTTCCAGCACTTTGAAACATCATGCCCTTTCTGACAATGTGAGCATGTGGGTCTCTCACCCTCTTTCGTGATGGTAGCTGTTTCCTTTCCCTTATCTTTGCTTTTATCTTTGTTGTCAAATTTAGATGATTTCTTCATAAACGAATCATCATCATTCTTACCCCTAGCTTCTAAATGTGTAGCTTGAACACATACATCATCCAAATTACTAGGGTTAAACATCAACAAAGTATGTCGCAAATAAGAATGCATGCCACCAATATATTTAAGAAGAGTTTCTTGCGTATCCAATGCAACATTCAATGCAATAGCCTTCTTTCTAAATTCATGAGTATAATCTTGAATGCTTTGTCCTTTAGCTTGTCTAAACATTTGCCAGCTCATTATTAATTGTTGCATATGACCTAAAGGATTAAATTGCTTTCTTAATACTTCAATGAATTCATTCCAAACTGAAATAATTTTACCATTCTTTCGAATATCTTGCTGAATCTTGCTCTCCCACCATGTAAGAGCCATTCCACTCATCCTCCAAGTGGCCAATTGAATCCTGGAAGGGTCATCATTAATGCCCTGCACCCTGCAATATACTTCAAGCTACTTGATCCAATTGTCTAATTTTTCAGCATCTACATCTCCATTATAAATAGGTAATTCAAACTTTACATCCAATTTGAAATAAGGCATATTATGACTTGCATTATTTGAATGATAAGTATGAGAAGAAAAAGTCTGATTAGTGTCAGGAGGATCACCATCACCTCCTACTCCTTTACCCTTTTCTTCCGGCTTCACTTCTGCATCTATGGATGAAGATCCTTCTTCTTTCTTCTTCCTTTCTGCTCGCTCATCGAGTAGAATTTCCATCATGGCTTTCATTCTCATAAAAGCCTCCAGAAACTCAGTTTCAGAAATGACAGGTTTTTCCCGTTCGGTATGTCCTTCTTCTTCCCCTCGTGGAGAAGACATGGTTCTTGAGAATGTTCTCCTTTAGCCAATCTCAGGATCTCCTTCAACTAATTCTCCTTCACCAACCTTTAACCTGGACTTGGTAAGCATTCACAAACTTGCACAATAGTCAACCAGCTCTGATACCAAAATATGATCCGTCGGACCTCAACTTTAGTGCATTAAAAGTTTGTTGTAAAAGAATGCATGCAATAGGTTAATTAATGGAATAGCATTAACAGAAATGAAATGCTTGGAACAGGAATGAAAACCACAACACTGATAGACAGATACAAGGAACAAAACACAGAAACAGAGTCACAAACAAAAGTTGATAACAGAGTTCACCCCCTCCACTGGGCTACGTCTCTGGGTCCCTCTCCAATGGGTACCGATCCAATTAATGGCTTTAAATGGTACAAAATAGTTCTGGCATCAACTTCAGTGTTTGCAGAAACAAAATGCTGGATAGGAAGTCTTCAAGACCTCCACTCTGGAACTTACAACTTGCACTTCAAAAGATAAAGAAGCCAAATTATAACAGAGAAATGGTCGACTTCTAAATACAAACAGCACTCTGGATAAATTGCAGCAAAACTCTCCTGCTATCTTCTGTCTCTGTCAAAATTAACTACATAAAACTATAAAACAAAAGGCTGAACAGAAAGTCTTCAAGACTCCTCTCTGGAAATTACAATCGGGTCTTCAAAAGGCAAAGAATCCCACATGTAACAGAGAATGGTCAACTTTATACTAACATCATCTGGAATAATTTTACAACAAAAATTTTTTTCTCCTGTACTAGCTGAAAAATTGGAATCCCCCCCTTTTGGTCGCCAGCTTCCTCTATTTAAGCCTCATAAGTAATGGATGTTTCTCCTTCTTTCACACAGCTGTTACCATATGCTCAGACCAAATCATGCATGCAGCCATATTGTTGCCCAAGCGTTTGTCGTTCCGGGTCCCCAACAGGCTGTTCATCTGCCTTTCAACGTTATCCCCACTGTGGCATAACTGGCAAGAAAGCTTCGCCAAACCATTACAAAAAAACTGTACACATAATGACAATACCCAGCCACATCATAATGTTCCGCCATGCCAAGGATCTGGCCTTCGGAACCATACGTGAACTAAAATTCCAGAATTTCTAGTCATCTTTGCTTCCGTCATTGCGGAAGAGGATAAACAACTAGCTCCGATGAACTCTATCTCAATCGGCAGTCATTTGGTTTCTGAGTCGGAATTTTTGTTACTTTGGTTTCCGCAGTTGCGGATGGCGGATGGCAAATTCTCCCAATTTGACTTTTCAAACCTCACGTCGCTGTGTGCGCCGCTCCATAAGTCTGGGGCTTCTACCGTTGCGTCTCCCGAAATCCTTTATATCTCCGTCATTGTGGCTCCCATTCCGCTCTGACTTCTGATCCGTCCCTTAAGTTTCTACTGTTGCGGCTCTTTTATCGCTCCGGCTTCCGATCCGTTCCGAACGTCTTTAAGTTTCCGCCGTTGCGGAAGGAAAAGGCTTGTGAGCCCCGCCGTTGCGGAAGGAAGAAGCTTTGTTAGCTCCGACGTTGTGGAAGGGAGAAGCTTTGTGAGCTCTGACGTTGCAGAAGGGGAAATGCTTCTGAATTCCGATGCTGTCAACAGACCGTGAGCCAAACATTAAACGGTTAACCATTAACTACGCGGCCTTTTCACAACTGTTAAGGGAAATGTCGTCGAGCTACGCGATATACGTCACATGAATATCCTGCCAACATTGCAACATCTTAGTATTTCATTTGATGGGGTTCATAACATATATGGAAAGTCTAGTTTCAGAACATGTGGGCAAGCAACAACCTATGCGCATAGCATTCTCTATGCAAAACCATATGTAAGAACCATTGTAATAGCCATTGTACCATTTTTCTTTATCTTGGATCAGTGTAACTTTGAAAGACGAATGACCCCCTGGATCAATCTTAATGAAAAATGAAGGGGTTGTTGCTGATTGCCAACAAATGGAGATGATCTGGGTGAACCAGTTATCTCTGTTCATACAACTTATAAATGATATAAACAAAATCTTAAAACTTATTAAAAATAATAAAAAGTTATCTATCTAAATAAAAACCATTATTTTTATTCATATTCATCAGTATAACTCAGAAATATTCCATCTTTTGAAATAGAGATCTGGTTAGAGATAAACTTTAAAAAAAATTATCCTGATCGAAACAAAGTACTTCATAGTAAAAATAACCTGCACCATCAGTATAGGATATAGAAATCTACTTTCCTGAAAACTTTCCAGAATCTGTTCCATAAACATAATAATTTTCTTCTTGTTTGCTTTTCTTTTTTCTTTAAACAATAATTCTGACTGAAGACTACTATCTAGGTATGGTATCCCAATGTGATAGTATCATTCATGAGAACTGTCTGGAATAAGCAAGCTGGCTCATGATGAGACCTCTTGTCTCCTGATTTTTAAACCAAAATCCATCACCCTGGTGATCAGAAATGAAGTTGTTCTAGACAGCACTAATGATCATGATTAGGCTGGCTCATGATGAGACCTCCTATTCTTCAATCAAGATTATGTTTTCTTTATTAAATTTGAAATTTTAAGTTTTAAAAAATGAGAGATCATTACCCAGCATGGTGACCAAATGGTAATGTCAGTCATTAATATCACTAGAAAAATTAATCAGCTGGCTCGTGATGAGACCCCCTATCTCCTGGTTTTTTAAACCAACAGCCATTATTAGTTTCCTAATAATGTCATACTAGTGATATTTTTTATTCTGATTAGATCGACTTATTACTAAGACCTTCCGTCTCTCATTTTACCATTTTATTGACTGGAACAAATTCTAAAAAAAATAATTTCAGATTGTAAATAATTTTGAAGATTGATGGTGAAGATCTATAAGAGTTTTTCAAAGTACAAGCTTCAAAAAATACATTTAATAAGCTATCCCAACTTTTATAACAAATAAAAGGTGAGGAATAATCTGAGTAACACTTAAAAATAAAATAATGATAGGCCTTTTATAGATTTAAGAAACCTTGATCATCTTGAACAAATTTTAAAAGATTTTCAGTCTAGTATCATAATTTTCAAGCTAACGAGCAAACTGACTCTTTTTCAACTAGAAGATTTATTTATTTACATTTATTTCTTCGGTTTCCATCTAAAGATTACTAACTGATTATATACAAAAAAAAATTTGACAGTCTGCAATATTTGACTAAGAAAATCAAAACTAGTTGCAATAGCGGAATGATGTTTAAAAGTTACATAAGTCTTAGGAATTTATCATCATCCTTCAATTCTATCAAATATAAATCATTTCATACAAAATTATAAGTTTATTTACAAACAACAAACAAATTATATACATTGTAAGACCAAAAATATTAACAGAAATATTTTTTCAGGATCAGTCCATTCACTGGGAATGTTTCGAACTAACCTTCAAGTGTTTGTAATCGAAAGGTACTTGGACCTATCTTCTCAACAATAGAAAAGGGACCTAGACAAAGCTTCTGAAACTTAGTATGATCTCCTTTTTCCTCATGAACTTTATCCCATTTTAAAACTAAGTCTCCCACCTGAAATTCTCGATTGGAACTAAAGGATTGGTCAAACCAAGACTTCACAATTTGTTGATGTTTTGTAATGTGTTGTTTTGACTTTTCTCTTTCTTCCTCAAGATTAAACAAAGTATTAATTCTCTTTTCCATTGCTGGACAATTTTCATCTTGAACAGACTGAGCTAACTGTAATGAAGTTAAAAATAAATTTGGTGGTAATAGCTTTGGTTCCATACACTAAGAAGAAGGGTGAGTTACCTATCGCAGCCTTAGGAGTTACTCTGCCTGCCCAAAGGGCATTGACTAATTCTGTATGCCAATCATGATGGTGAACTGAAATAGTTCTTTTGGGAATTTTCAATAAATTTTTGTTTGTTGATTTAGCTAAACCATTTCCATGAGGATGGTAGTTAACTGAATACCTGATTCTTATTCCCTTCTCTAAGGCAAATTGAGTTAACTCAACTGATAAAAAATATGAAGCATTATCAAAGACCAGGGAATTTGGAACACCAAATCTTCTTATGATAAAGGATTCTAAAAATAATATAACCTGATTGGTATTTACAACCCTTAATGGTGCAGCTTCTTCCCAACGAGTAAAATAGTCAGTTGCAGTTATCATATACTTGTGTTTCTTAGATGAGGGAGGATTTATTGGTCCTATTATATCAATACCCCATTTCTGAAAGGGTTTTTCTATTGAAACTGATTGTAAAGGAAAAGCAGGTTTCTTAACCCTTCTCGCAGCAAATTGACATTCCTGGCATTTTCTGACAAAAGCATAGGAATCTCGAAATAAGGTAGGCAAATAATAACCAGACTTAAGAATTTTATGTGCAGTAGTTTCTCCACCAAAATGACCTCCTGCTGGTCCAGAATGTAACTCCTTAAGAATTAATTCCGTTTCATCTTTATCTAGACATCAAAGCAATACTCCGTCTGAATTTCTTCGAAAAAGGACACTATCAATTAATAAATAAGGAGCAGATTTCAATCTAAGTGCTCTTTTCTTCCTTGGTTCTAGGTAATCATGGGCAGTTCCTATTTCCAAAAGTATTCTTATGTCTGTATACCAGGAATCTTGTGGTGGAGGATAAAAATAGATTTCTCTGGTAAGTAAAATCTCATCAATGACAGTTTCAGCTTTATCATTAGGTAGATGAGCAGCTTCAGCAGGTAACTTACATAATCCTTGACCTTTGACTATCGTTGAGGGTTTAATTTCTAAGTCATACTCTTGAAGTGTTGTCATCCAAGGTGCCCTTTTCTCACCTAAATCTTTTTGTACTAACAAATTTCTGACTGAGGACTAAGGGACTATTACTTTCGTTTTAGATTTCAATAAATATGGATGAAAATGTTTGACAGCTTAAAAAACAACAAAAGCTTGCTTATCAGCCTCATGGTAATTAATCTTGGCACCTTTAAAATTTGAAATCATGAAGGATATTGGTACTTCGTTATTTTGTTGATTTAATTGGGTTAAAACTACTGCATATGAAATGTCAGAGGTGAAAGTATACAATATGAAATCTTTGTTGAAATCTGGGCTTAGTAGGCTAGAAGCTTCTGAAATGGCTTCTAAAATTTTCTGAAATAATTCTTTTTCAGTTTGTCCCCAATTAAAAATAGTGTTTGTCTTAATCATTTTCTGCAAAGGACGAATGATTTCGTAGAAACTAGGAATGAATCTCCTAACAAAATTTATTTTACCTAGAAATGATTGCATTGCTTTCTTGCTAGACGGATAAGTTATTTTTGAAATAGCTTGGGTTCGTTCAGTGTCAATCATGATTCCATGTTTTGAAACCACACAACCTAGTAAAATACCTTCTGAAACAACAAATATTGTTTTTTTTGGGATTTAAGGATATTCCAAATTTTCTACATCGTTCAAATACCTTTCTAAGATGATTAATATGATCAAGCCGATGTTTAGAATATACAGTAACGTCATCCAAATAGACAATGGCTGAATGGTTAATTAAGCCTCTAAAAGCAATATCCATTGCTCGTTGAAAAGTTGCTCCAGCATTGATTAACCCAAAGAGCATCTTGCGGTAAGCATATGTTCCCCATGGAGTTCTGAAAGCTGTTTTCAATTGATCATCTGGGGAAACTAATATTTGGTTGTATCCTGAGAAACCATCAAGGAGTGACAGTATCTCAGACCTAGACACCTTTTGAATAATTTGTTCCATGGGAGGAACTGGGTAATTATCGTTTTCAGAAGACTTGTTTAGATTTCTAAAATCTACACACAACCTAATATCTCCTTTTTTCTTCCTGACTGGAACTAGGTTTGCTACCCACTGAGTATGTCTGATGGGAAAATAATCTTGGCAGCTAACAATTTATTTAGTTCCTTCTTAATTGTTGGTTCAAGTGACGGGTGATATTTCCTTATCTTTTGTTGAAAAGGTTTTGACTCCTATTTAATTGGAATTATGTGTTGCATGACTTGTGTGTTGAAGGTTTTCAGATCGTCATATGTACATGCAAAGACATCCTTAAATTCTTTAAACAATTTTAGAAATGCTATTTTTCTGTGGGGTTGCAATCTATACCTAGATTTATAGTTTGGGGATTCAGTTATGTTCCTAAATTTATGGTTTCATACCTCATTTGAGAGCTATTAGTTTTACAATTAGGGATAGATCTAAATTTATCCTAAATATCAAAGAACTTTTCTAATCTTAGTACTGAATTAGGGACCGGTTTTTCCTTTTCAAAAGCTTTTTCAACTGAACAAAAATCATTTATTACCGAAAAATCCCACAGATTTTCATCATGAGTAACTTCATCAATGGCTGAATCTTTAAAGGTATCCTCATTCATCAGAAAATTCAGCACCTGCACATCATTATCAAATACACACCAGTTAAAAATATTATCTGGTATAGAAGGCCTAAAAATCAATTCAACTGAAAAGAAATCTGGTGTAAGATTTTCTGACGGAATTAGTTTTGATGCTACATTTGCCAATAAATATGCTTCTTGATTTTGACTTCTTGGAACTGAAATTATGTTAAATGCATCAAAATGTGAAATAAGGTTCCATACCTCTCATTGATAATTCTTTAAATGTTCAGAAACGCAATGAGTAGAGTTACGAACCTGTCTGACGATGATTTCAGAATCATTGTATGCAATTAACTCTTTGATATCCAAATCAATCACTTTTTTCAAACCCGTATTAAAGCTTCATATTCCACAGTATTGTTTGTACAATTAAATTCCATCCTACAAGCTATACATGTTTTATTTCCCTGAGGGTCTACCAGTAGGCAACCAGCTCCGGCTCCTTCTTTAGATTTTGCACCATCAAAATATAGAGTCCAAGACGAACTATTAACAACTACTTTGCTTTCTATAATATTTACAATATTAATATTATTTACATCCTTAATAATTTCCTTGAATGAGGAGTCAGGAGAAATAGATGTCACATTTCTAATTTCTGATTGCTTTTTATTTTCAGAAAAAGCAGAATGTTCAGCTTTAAAATTACCAAATCCCAATTCATACATGTAATTTCCCATAATGCAATCTGAAAATAAAATAGGTTCTCTAGGATCATGTAGTTCTGTGACAGTATGTTTCATATATCTTTCTCTATTTATCTTTATCTGATTTGAATTCCCGTTCTTAGGTAACCATAATGTTGACCAGTCCGTGGCAAAGAATCCATTCAATTGTTGAGACCAATCTCTACTTAAAAATAGCCCATATGCATCATGAATATCTGCAACAACAATATCTATAATTTGATAAACCAAAGGGTTACAAGAAATCCTGACTAAAACATCTTTCATCTCCCCTACAACCTTCACATTTGTCCTGTCCAATTGAGTTATTTGTGAATTTGATGGAACATATTTCCCAGTCAACCTCTTGCATACTGATAAAGACATCACATTAGAGGATGCTCCGGAGTCTACCATGCAATTATGAACATTCCTATTGAAAATCTCAAAGGTAAGTAAGAATGGAGGTGTGGGTGATTTAGAATTCTGGTTGATTGAGTCTGTTTGCCAGATTGAGTTTGTTTATTAGGTTGTGAATTACTGTTGTCATTATTTGGAGTAGAACTTGACAAGGATCTAGGAGTGTTTGTGAATGTTCTACTACGAGTATTATAGGCATGTTTTCCTGTAGGTGGAATTTTACTCTCATATTATTTTACAAGACTATCCCAGAAATGACCGTTAACTTGTTGAGGTTCCTCTAAGTTTTCATCATTTTCTGATTCCTCTTCTTCTTCATTTTCAGTTATTTATTGATTAGAAGGAGTTTCAGATAAAGATAAAACAACTCAAATTGTATTAAATATCTCTTCATTTGCTGCTATATCAAGTGGTGTATTTTTATTATTTGTATTTGGGTTTTGTCTAAACTGATTTCTGAAATATCCCCTAGAAGGAGAAGCTTCAGAATTGGTTTTCTTTAATCCCACAACTTCATTGGTTAATGCTCGAATAACATTTTGCAGTTGTTCTATATCAAATGTTTTATCTTTTTCTAAATTAAGTTTTTCCATCTTCCTTCGGGGAAAAGTATCAAATTTCCCACTTCTATCTGGATCATAGGACATAGAATCCTTCTCGACTTTAATGGCTTCCTCAAAAAAATTTACTAACGTTGTTTTCCTAGCTCTCTTAACAAACATCCCAGAATATTTTGGTAAATGTGAAGTATAATTTTCAATAATTATATCCTCGGGTGGTTGAGAAGCAACTGGAATTTTATTTTTTAATGTTAGAAACCTCTAGTTAAAATCTTTAATTATTTCTTTAGGTTCCATTTTAATCCGAGATAACTCTAGAGCTAAAAGAGTAGGTGTTTTATCTTCCCCAAATTTATCTAAAAAAACTTTATTAAATTCACCCCAATTTGTGATTGATCCCTGTACTAATGAAAAGTACCAGGTAGAGGCTCTTCCTTCGAAAGTTAGAGGAAACAATCGACAAACTACATCTTCATGTTGAACGTTCAAGGTTTGAACAGCTAACATGAATTTGTCTATATGCACCTCTGCAGGTTCTTTGTCATCTGGGTTAAACTTAGGAAGAAGTTTATCTGAATGTTTAGGAAAAGGATGTTGTATACCAGGGACAGCTACAACAGCTGTTCTTAGCCAAGGGAGTTGTGGATTAGGTGGAGGATTAACTCCTCCTCCCACAGGCATGTTTCCTGCCATAGGAATTCTCTCAGAACCTGAAGAACTTCCTGAATTGGATGATCTTGGACTATCAGATGGTGATTCAGGAGGAGAAGGTGGTTGATCAAAACCGCCTTCTGCAGTTAGTATTCTAGAAATGTTTGTTTGAGTAGTTTGTCTCTGATGACTTTCAATCTGATGACGTGGAGTGCTATCAGCTACTTCCAAATATTGAGTAACTATGTTCAATTGTGGATTATGCCGCTGTTGTCTAGGTAGACCATAATCTATTGGAGATACACCAAGTTGATTAGCATATGCTCTCGTAAGAATATGTCGTGATTCTTCTAAAGTTTGAGTGCTTTGTTCAGGAGTAAATGGAGATGTGATAAGATCACGTTCGAGGATGCTCTTAACAGTTTCTATAAATGGTGATCTACTGACATCTGGAGGATGTTGACTGGTTGAAAGTTTATCATTAGTTTCACCTGCAATTACTCATTAACAGGCCCTCCTTCTAGCGCCATTTGTTGGCCTGATTTTTTGACCTACGCCAACAAGGAGATTATGCCCACACAATCAGCTTAAAGTAGCTTTCGGTGTGTTTGAAATAGAAAAATCTAGCAGGTTATGGTCCTGCTACCAACTGAATTTTTCTCTTAAGGAGAAACTAAAATTCAGTAAAAATCTATCTTAATGTTATTCCTATCTAAATGAACCCTGAAATTAGTTTTCTACTACCTAAGTTATCCTATAATTTCTTTCTTAAGGAAAGTATTCGATTTTTGGAGGTTTTATATTTAATATTCTAAATATAAAAGACTATTAAAATGATTTTAAATATTACACAAATTCTATTTAACAATTGTTAAATGTAAACTATACTAAGATAATACTAACTCAACTATCTTAACTATCCTATTTATCCTATCCCGGCTAAGAGCGATTTTGAATATTATATTAATTATTAATTAATATAATGATGAACAGAAAGATAAGGAGTAAGATCTAAATGAAAATATTCAAACCATGCACCCTAAATCATTCTGCTATAAAATACCTTGACAGAGAAACTGAAATAAGCAATTACTTCAAATTTTCTGAATTGTTTAATTAATTAACAACTAATAAACAACATTAGATATTTGAATGAAAGATAATGTCAAAAATGAAATCATCGCAAAAATACACATGAGATCAAACAGACATAAATATATATATCATTATATCTTGAATTTTCAGTAGAAACACTAATTAATTCAGTTTCAATAACATACTAATTCAAATACAATATTGTGTTGACAAAGTGTAATACTGATTAATGAACACAAGCATAACCAAGTATACTGCATCAATATAAAAAGTATAAGATTATACACTGAAATATAAAAAAGAGTATCCAAAATAATACCGATCAACGATATCAATCTGAGGATTTCCAGTCACATTCTACTTCCAAAGATAAAACTTCAGCCAGGAACAAAACTAGTATCAAAATAATATTTCAAATATGTTTCTCTTCAGTCATTCCATCCCCCCTTTCTTTCATCAAAATTACTAGTTTAAATAATCCTACCAGTCTTTCGATTCCGTTTTTCCATAAATGTTGTATGCAATACTATAGGAATCTTATCACTATCGAATCTTTCCAATAGACACTTGTCACTATAGGATAACAATAATAAAAAATGACTAGCCTAATTTAAAGGAACCAACATATTCGTGGCTGTGTCGAAATCCCAGTCTTTAAAAAAAATCAATGTCTTCCAACTGAAATACAAAATATCCTAAATCGACAGAGGATAGTGATAGCATTCCCACCTGTTTAAACAAACAAAAGAATCTCATTAAAACCAACTTTAACAAAAATAACAAAAGAAACCATAAGTTATATGTGTGCCTATAAAATCTGTGATTTTATTGGCATGCACAAAAAAGATTTGATTACCTTTTGACAGAGAGATAAACCATATAACTGAAAATGGAAACAATCATCATGTTCTATTTTGTAAATTAATCATTCTCCTCGCCTCAGAGAGTTTGGCTTTGAGCCTGACAATTACTATCTTCTGTTGTTCTACTTGTTCGAGCAAATGTTGGTTTGTATCTATCATTGATTTTTTTTCTTTCTTGTATTGGTTTTTCTTGATGTTCATCTCTTTCCACCTATTAATCCAGTTTAATAACTCTGCCTTAAATGTCTTATTCTCCTCGTCTTTTATGGTTGCGCTTGCTCGACACTCCTTTAGTTCATGTTTCAATTCAGCAATTTTAGTCTCACACACCCTGTCAAGGACCTATTGGAGAGTTTCTTCCTCCTTGTCATGACACGAATAAACTACCTGAGATGAATGAAGATTATCTATATCTTAACCAGGTGATGGAAATCTCATAAAAGATGGTTCGGGGCCCAAACCATAGGCGTCCATACATGATGGAGCAGCTTCTGCCTTACTCGACTTTGTAATGTCTTTAGCCAATTTTTCACGATTATTTTCCATAAGAGTAGGTTAATCCATATGTGTGGTTTCAGGAACCAATGATGGAACATTGTCCTCAAGATGGACAATCACTGGTTGAGTACTCTATTGAGTGGTCGTAGGAACAGAGGCTGTAGGTGTAGTATTCATACTTCTAGTAATTCTTCTTGTACGAACAAACACAAGACCTTTTGATTCAAAACCCCCTTTTTCACAACATACCTGCGCTAACTGCTCTAGTTTACGCATGGAATCATTACCGTGTTTTTGAGGGGTATACAGCTCAAAGGGGGTTTTATGATCAATAGCATTAACATCTTCATTTTTGTTTAATTTTCCCTCTGCCTTTGCAGCTGTATTACAACATTTGTTAGATGGGGACTGGTTCAAGGTTGTCTCATCGTAACAGGGAGCTATATTCTTGACCCCATCATCACTGATACAAGTATTTATAGGTGGATTTGCCTCCTGAAGCTCTTTATTCTTTAATTCAGCCTCATTAACATCACCAACTTTATATTTTACTGTAGCCTTGCATTTCCTACGGGTCTTTGGGGGAGGGTTTGGCCAATATTGAGTTGGCCCGAATTGACATTCAATAAAAACCTCATCCCACGATTTACAATTAAGAGACAATTGATGCTATATTATAATTTTGACTAAACCATGATGGAATAGACTTCTATCAGGATTACCTATGGTAGTTTGAACTGAATGCGACATTTTCTTCAAACTTTGCAATAGGTAAAATGGAAGATTAAGTTTACAACCTTTTAATGCTAACAGTAGTCCTAGGTGATAATAATGCAAGTGAGAGAATCGTCCATCACATGATACGTACCTGACCAAGATCTCATAGAATGCTCGCCATTCTGGTTTTAGAAACTTAACCGAAACCCCAATCTTTAGTTTTGCACTGACCAGTAAAGGCAATAGCAAGGTCTGACATTTCTTCTTATTCACTTTCCCACCTTTAAACCATCGCTCTCTAGTTTGTGGAAGCTTCGTAGTATCTGCAATTTTATCTTCATCAATGATAAACTTGAAATCCCCAATATGTGCTATGTTTTCTTTTAAACTCAAAGGAAACTGATTAGTAACCTCAACGTTATGGCCACTAAAGCACCTGAAGAACTGACCCCATCCAATATTTTCAAATAACAGAGCATCTTTCTCATCAGCTTCAACAAGCTTCGGTCCTGAAATTTCAAAACGACTAAGCGAAGCCATAGCTCCCTCACTACTACCCTGGTTACAAATTGAACTGAATGGAGTTGTGAAGAGGGAAGGGATAGGCACCCAGGTGTAAGAGATCACGCGAAATGTCAAATCCTCACATGCTTCATACCTGACAGAGATTAGGGCTCCAAGTTTGGCCATTTTAAACGAATTTAGAGATGATGAACACTACAGCCAGTGTTTTGCTATGATAAATGAATGGCTAGCCACGACTAACTGTAACTCTTAACCAATTCTTCATATCAGAGATCATTCGATTCTTGAATCATAAATCAAGACATTAATTACACGCAGTTTGGCATGATGAGCTTGTACAACATCATGAAATGGAATGGTTATCAGTCATATACAACATTAAATCCCACTGATACGATTCCATTATTACATTCACAGCTGTCAATTAAAACGAAAGGTGTTAACTAAATATTCATACCAACACAGCGATCCAGGTAACAGGTGTTGTTTATTAGCCATATGGGTCATGTATCTTCATAAAAACGGTCAATTGATGATTTACTCCAGATTACACGTGAAAGGTGGTCGTGTTTATTAACATGACGATATAGTTTTAAAATAGTAAATCCTAATTTTCTTGAAATATAGCTAACTAATGATCCAAATTAACACTTAAACCATGTATATACATAAAGTTTCATTTTGAAATATAGTTTTAAAACTTTACGAAATCCCACCCATTAATGTTCCAAAACTAGGTTGGACAGGATATAAATCTTATAAACTATTATGGTTGTATTTAATGAAACTTTCAAAATAATATTTATTTATTTACACTCTCACTAGCTATATATATACAATTAATGATATGATATTAAGTTACATAGGAAATGTGAACTTTAGGTTTAATGGAAATTTTAATTAATAAATCACCTTTAGTTCTAGGGATTTCAAGAACTTATAATATCTTATCAATAACAAGCTTCAAACAAATTCAAACTGTGTTTTCATTAAACCCCAATTAGCATACTATCCTTTAAAATTTCTTAAATCAACATATATAATCAGATAAATTAATTAATGATAGAATTGATCATATATAAAATTTATGAAACTGACAGCTGCTAATTATCAAAGTTATGAAAATGTTGTCATTTGACTCTTCTACAATTGAGAGTACCTTCAGAATAACAGATTCTGAAGGCAATCTTTTATAATCTTTAAAGGTAAATCATAAAAGAGAGTTGATCCCCCTTCATCTTAATGAAAAATGAAGGGGTTGTTGTTGATTTCCAACAAGCATATATTGTGCACTTTATCCTTGAAATACAAGAATTTCCTGGGTTGACAATAAATATTGTACACTCTGTACGTTAGTAGTAATCTACTTGCATATTGGGTGCTCAACATTTTGGCGCCGTTGCCAGGGAAGGATAAAAATTAAACACCATCGTTAGTTGCATTTTTTAATTGTTTCTAGTTAGTCTTTTCTACTTTATTTTCTGTAATGATTTGGGTTGCATGAATACGAGAAGGGTAAAGCGTGATCATCTTTCAACTCCCAAAACCCCACAAAATACTAACAGTGCAGATGGCTTGCATCGTGGTCGAGGTCCACAATTGGACAGAAGGACATTCATTGATGATCTTGTTGACAGAACTGATTCATCCACCAGGGCTCGCCATCAAGAAACTCCTATCAGAAGAAACCCTGCCAATCCTAGGGCGCTAGCGTCAGGGTCCACAATGGAGAATACACGAGCAGCAACGACTTCCTCAAATATCCCTGCAGAAGAGGACAAAGCTGGTACAACTAGACCTACTGGTAGAGGCCCGATCTACCACATTTATAGGAAGGTTGTAACTGAAGAAGAGTGGATGTAGTTGCACTAAAATATTACTGATCAGTGGAGGAACGAAGAAAAGAATGAAGAAAAGAACGAGGAAAAGAATGCAGGAATGAACGAAGAGGAGAAAATAGAAGAGGAGATGAGTAACAGACATGAATCTGACGAGGAAGAGGCAATGGGGGAAAACTATCATCGTGAAAATCACTCCCTGCTTGAAGGAACGGTGGCTACACTACAATTCCCGATTCAGCAGCCAGAGGGGACAGCCCCTATGAAAAATATCTCACCATCGGTGTTGCCTCGCTTTCATGGAAAAGTGACAGAAGATCTAGATGAATTCCTTTTTGAATTTGATATCCTCTGTCGCAGCTATGATTATGTCACCGATGCACAAAAGCTAAAACTCATCCTTGCCACCTTGAAGGACAACGCATTACGCTGGTTCATGAGCCTAGGAGGAGGAACTGTTGCTAATTGGGACAGAATGAAAGAGGTGTTCCTGGAGAAATATCAGGAATATTGCAACACTAAGGAAAAAAGAGAGGAATTGTTCAAAATGGTGTAGAAGGAGGACGAGAGTCTAGAGGATTTTGTGGAAAGGCTTTTATACAACGTGCAAAGAGATGGGTAGATGAACATGGGGCTAGATGTGCTCAAGATAATCCTGCTTCATGGGATTAGGGATGATTGTATAGATATGTTAAAACTGCTATGAAAGGGAGATATCTCCAAGGAATCTTTTGGAAAGATTGTGGAATTATGTAAGAGGTACTCCAGGGGATCTTCCAGGAATGACAGGCAGGACAAACGGGATAAGCTAGAACGCGATGTCTTCGACAGAACTCAAAAGTCATCTAATGGAGGAGCCACACGTGAAGAGATGGGAAATCTCCTTGAAAATTTTAAAATAGAAATGATGAGCTCTATCTCCTTAGAGATCGACGTCCTGAAGGAAAAACAAAAATAGGTAGTGGAGGATCTCACACTAGGTGTGTTCTGCCCTTGATGTAGAAAGAACCATCCTCTGAGGGAGTTCCCACTTGATAAAGTAGAGGTGTGTCAGCTGTGCGAGCTGAACCATGACACAAAAGAATGTCCCTCACTTCCCCAAGTGAAGGTTGTCCTACAGGCATCAACTCCAGAGGTGGAATCGGCCTATTTCATTGCACAGAAGAAACCTTGGCATCCTCGAAACCAAGGTATGGCCCTAGACTCATTTCCATTTTTTAATAATATGAGCAATTGGAATAATATGTAAAATGTGAATAGACAATTCCCTTCAAATTATGCTCAGTGGAATCCTTCCCAACCTACAATACAAAATTATAATTCATGGAATCCCTAGACACAGCCACCACACCAACCTACTTCATGGTCTCCTCGATGGAGGAATTTCCATCCAGGGAACCAGTTTCCTCAACAACCTCCACCACAACAATCATTGTAATCTCCTCAATACCATCAATACCCTCAATATCCTCAATACCCTCCTCAGCAATCGCAGCTGCAGCTGCAAAACAATTCTATCCCTAATGCAACAATACAACCTCAGCTGCCTGCCCAACCTAATCCTAACCCAAATAATAAAACAATCCATCAATTGGAGACTGTCAACATGCCATCCTACTCTCTTTCCCCTGTACCTTGCAGTGATATTCGTTTACAATCAGGGAAAATAGTAGAACCTGTAATTACAGAAGATGCTCCACCTTTTGTGCATAAAGAAGGGGTGATTCCACAGCATCCGTCCGATACAATTCCTATTATTGAAGATGGTGAGCATCCCTTAGATGGGATGGCTGAAACACCAAATGATAAATATGGCAATGCGCAACCTACCCGGCTGATAACAAAACCACTATACCCCAAGAGATTAATGCTACCAATGGCAGGGGGCAACCTCGGTTTAACCTCCTAGGAGAGTTAAGAAATATTTATGCTAAAATCCCCCTCCTTCAAGCTCTTCAAGATGTACCTATTTATGCTAGAACTGTTTGGGACCTGTGCACCAAGAAACCAGGAAGGAAGCCTAGACATCCTCCCACTAATCACGTCATAGGGAAATTATCTGCATTAATAACAGGAAAAACCCCAGTGACTAAGTATGACAAACCTGGAAATCCCACTTCCACTGTGCAGATAGGGCATACACAGATACCCAATGTACTAGTAGATTTAGGAGCAGCGATTAATGTCATAACAATTGAGACTGTAAGAAAACTTGGGCTCACTAATCTTAGGCCGACCCCCACTGTTTTAGAACTGGCGGACCGATCTACCATTAAACCTGAAGGAATTCTGGACGATCTCGTCGTCTCAGTTCATTAGTACAAAATGAGGAATTAGCTACTACGTGACTAAAAATTCTAGTCACCACAGGTTTTTTAAGTGATTTACTACTAAATATGAGCAATTTTGACTGACCCAACTATAAACGACTAAAATTAATGACTAATTTAGTCACCAGTTAACAAACATGACTAGATAATAAATGACAAAGTTAAAAATGACTAACATAAACGACTAATTTAGTCACGACATAAAAAATGACTAACTAGAAGAATATGAACTAGTCATTTATGTTAGTTTTTTTTTATTGCCACTCCAACAATGGAAAATTGCAATTTTGGTGATGAAGTGTTACAATTTACTAAATTTTGACACTACATATAGATTCTCTCTAGATCCATCTACGGTGTTAAAATTTAGTAAATTGTAACTTTGTAGATGGATTTGTGTCACAAAGGGGTTCTGATGAATTAATCCTAATTAACATAACCCATAAGTTAATTTGTGCAGGATAAGTACAAGAACATGCTAACCATATTTCTTATACGTTCAATATCCCTGGCCATTTGTGTACCTTATAAGATTAATAAAGTGAGATCTAGACCACCCAAGTTAGACCTAATACTACAGTATAATGCTTATTTCGGGGAGGCTATAGATATGTTTGGTGACATATCAATACAAGACTAATCAATTAATATCGATGATAGACATAAATAGAAAACATATACTACAACAAATCACGTCTAGACATCTATGGAGGTAAATATCGCTTGCAAGGTACATTTGCTTAGAAAACTCTATCTACAAATCCACAAAATATATTAATATATTACATACTATATAGTTACAAAACTTACAATATATAAATTATAAACCATATATATAACACAAAACAACATAAAAATAAACAAAATAGACCCAACACACATATATTGTAAAACATACATATAAAATATAACTTATAATACAATATAAAATAAACAAAATCTATATAATATATAATATACAATAACCTTAATACAATCATAATGCAACCCTATGTAAACTAATATAATGATCATTGGAATATGACCATAATACCTCCAGCTATGGGTTAAAATTGACACATGTATGCCCTTTTTTCCATTTTTTATGAGTTAAATATAGGTCCATGTGGAAAAAACACGTAAACCGTGAAGTTTATTTAATTTTGGAAGTCGTCCATTTGACGACCACCCTTAATCATTGCCAGTATTGAAATTATATATATATATATATATATTCTAGAGTTTGGTATATGGAGTGACTAGACTACTTCGGATTGGTGACTTGGTAGGCTGACTTTCTAAGTTATTATTGCTAGCTGATAAGTTGTTTGATTTTAATTAATGCATGGGTGGTAGTTAATAAATTTTTTAATGTTTAAAATTGTATTTGGTAGATGATTTTATTATGCAAACTCTAGATCCATCCTTTCCAATATTCCGTCTTCATCGTAAGTAGTGATCAAATTTGAAGGATGGGTCTTAATTTCAATTGGAAGGGTATTTATTCTTGGAGCCCTTCAAATATGAAGGGAAATATACATAATTGTACTTCAATTGACAAGTATAAATTAACTAAACCCTTTCACCCAAAAAAATGCCAAAAAAATATTGTTCTTTCAATTTTTTACAATGTTTAACATTTGAGCACCCCTTAATATTTACATGCAAAATGATATATTTTCAATAAAAATTATTTTGAACACATTAAATTGTAATATGTGTATCATTAATTTTACAGGTCAATAATATAGCAACTATTCTATTGTATTTTTTCAAGTTGGAGCACACTGGCATTATACAAAAAATCTACCTAGACTATGTCATAACCATATTGGGGCACCCACCTGCAATCCAAGCTTGAGAGATGTAAAAATGATATGGATTAAACACCTAAGACAAAATAATACAAAATTATGAAAATATTAAAAAAAAATTCCTACATACCAAGCAACTTAGCAACATACCAAGCAAGTTAGCAAATCTAGCATAACTGGGGTTAGGCCATCAAATATTTGTGTTCAACACTTGTCGTGAAAGCATACATGTATGGGATGTAGGGGAAATGGAATCAATACTAAGTAGATTGAATCCTTGCAACTCATTGCATGTCCAAGTCTCAACAATCCTCCTTTTAAATTGAACTAAAATAGCAAAACAAGTTTATTAATGGTCGAGATTTGAGAAAGTTCTAGGTGTGAGTAATTAAGGGCTCGAGGCTCTAAAATTAGTTGTGTTTTGTACCAATGCATGATTAAG
>LPNX010224203.1:58413-79201 GCA_001517045.1 Pseudotsuga menziesii
ACGAATCTGCGTTCTATCCACAACCCCAATAAATATTTCACACAACTAATCTTTGCATTTATACAAATACTAAATAATATTGTGATGAACCTATCTTTTCGTTGTCTCCAGCTGCTTTGCTTCCGAATCAAAATCGTGGCCGACATGCATTTATGCAAAGGAAATACAATGGTAAAATATATTGGAACATCGATACAATAAGGGGAGCACTCCATAACGATAGAAAGCTCCCAGTATAAATAAGCTGTGAAACTGAGGACTGTAAAAACCCTGCAATCCTTATCCCTGATATGATAAACATGAAGCATATCCTTCTTAGCATCTACAGAAGGTTCCTACAAATCCTCCAGTAGAACGCCTCGTTTCCGAATAACGAAACTCACTGGATAGTGTGTTTCATAGCAGGTATTGAAGTCGTTTGTGTGTATTGAAATCCGATAATATGGCCATCGGATTTTTGGTCAAAATGTAGTTGTGGACCAATTTTAACCAAGGTTGTTGGGACCAATTCTTCCTTAAATATATGTTGTAGTTTGGTGAGGGAAGTGAGATGGTTGTATGCTCCATACAACAATCTAGAGACTCATATTCTCAATACATTTTTCACACCATCCTATGAGGCATAGCGGGAATTTCCTTAAGGCCACTTGGGCAGATTTAATCACATCCCTAAAACTCATCCCTAAAACATCAAATCACATGGTAGGTTTTCCCCAGTTTGTGGCTCGGAATTACCTTCTAGAAATATGCTCTGTAGCGCTGATTAAATCTGGTCTAAAATGGAATTAAAAGGTCCACGAGATTTCACATCAATCACAAGCACTTATTGAAGATCCAAAACCGTGGAAAGGAATGTGCCTTTCCACGGTTTTTAATTTTTTTAAATTTCCTGGTTTCGTCGCAATATCAACAAACTTTCGTCATGGGTATTACAAAACCGTTGAAACCCTGGGTGGCTTTTCACGATCACCGTCTCTATACCGACGCAATTTCATGGAAAAATTACCGTTCAAATTGCATATTTCGTCGATAGAGATTGGTTTGCCATGGTTTCGCATGGAGAAAAATTTATGTTCAAATTCCAGAATTTGTGGATAGAGAGACAAATGTTCGTCGAAACTAAAACTAAAAAATTTCCACTGGTAAAAGTGCAGTGTCTTTAACGTTCAGAGAGCCCAGCAAAATTTTTATATTACATGTAAATTGAAACACGTGTTGAGCCTGCATTATTTTATCACTAGTACATGGAGGAGGAGGAGGGGTTTAAGAGGATAATTTAAGACAAACATTTCATAATGTCTCAATCTTAACATTTCTATATTTTATTTATTTTATAATATTTGTATTTCTAATTTTCATCACTAATAAGACAAAAGGAAAAAAATTAAAATGCGGGAAGGCAAATTTTGGAACGCGGGAAGGAAAAATTTGGGGCAATTTTCCATCCATATTCTTTGATTTTGAGCGGCTTAGGTTGAGGATGTATCTCTGAAGGGCAGAATGGCTTCGTTCACCTAATTTATACCAAGGATACGCAGGCCACACAGGGCTTCATTCACCAAATTCATACGAAGAATACGCCATAGCGGCCTGGGGTGAGTGAGCTCATGTTGCATAGGTTGTTGTTAAACAATTTCTGCATCTGTGGGTGCGTTGGCTATCTGGGAAGACAAACCCCTATAATCTTCGAAGGTGGGTGGGCTCGCGAGCTTGCGACCTACGTTTATCAGGCCATAAATTTCAAAGCGGTCAGTTGCTGCATGGCCAATCGGGCGAACAAAGTATAGTTTTCCATTTTAAAAATATATTGTACCCTATATTAAGGGGGAGGGGGGGTTTAGCATTCCAAAGGGAAATATCATATTTCAGGGTTTTTTTTATTGATTTTTGAGTAGAAGCAGCTGAGCACCAGAGCACTAATGGAGTGGAGACTACGACGAGGACTACCGTGGTGCTACCAAGGAGATGGAGCCACTAGATTCAAAGTGATGGGTCTGATATCTTCGCATGGCAGTGTGATTTCAAGTTCATGGGTCTATTATCTTCCTATGGCGGTCTGATTTCGAGTTCACAGGTATGTTATCTTCATGATTGCTTTCAACTTTATTTCTTTTAGGTGGGGGAAGGGTTTTTCACTATGCTCCGGTCAATATCATGGAGACATGCCTATTTCATTTGCCCTTTTGTTTTTGTGTGACCCCATTCTTCAGGTTTGCAAGGTAGCCATGGTGAAGGTTTCGTGAGCGAATCGTTCTTGCATGATTTGAGGTATGTCTGGATTTGATTTGAGGTATGTCTGGATTGAATTACCATATTGTTGCACATGGTTTACCGTATTGTTATTCAGGGTGGTCCACATACTTCTATAACTCAGGTACATCCCTCTGCATTATAAGGTATCACTTTGTTTGATTGTGACTTTGTTTCAAGTCAAATTCCAGTGTTAATTTCAGGGATATAATCGTTATGCCAATCAAACGGTTCTCCACAAAATTAAAACCTTTTTTTTGCCCATATTTGTTCATACTCAGCTTAATATTCAAAGTGGGGTTTTCAATTTTAACAATAGGTTTGAGATACATAGGTTTGATCAATAGGTTTGAGATACATAGGTTTGATCAATAGGTTTGAGATACAGTACGCCTGTAGTCATAATGGAAAACTTGATGGTTTCTGGGCTCCAATTAGGATTTGTTGTCTTTAATAAAGCCGCAATACCAACGATATGCAGGTAGGACATAGATGTGCCAGAAAGAATATTGAAGGGAACATGTCTTTAATCACAGGGAACCTCAGTTGTTGCTCCAGCTTCTGAATATGTTGCAAGGATGTTCCACCCTAGAACTGTAATATCAGGCTGCATTGGAGGAATTGTTAAAATCTTTGTTTTGGAAACATTGCAATACCTTATAATGGATATATCAAGAGTTGTGGGGATCTGATTATAACCTTGAGTATGTATGGAGTAAGAGAATTCAAACCCTAAGAGGAAAAGTCTACCATCAACGGAGCTGGATTTGTATTTAATTCAGTTCTAAATTTTGTTCTTCTTCAGAGATGACTAATGTAATGACTCTCTAGCAATGCTTCAAAGCATATATACAAAATGTATCTCCTTCATCTCAGAAAGAAATACAATCTTTTTTTCTGGGAAAAAAATGTCAAGAGACTATCGAAAAATAACTATAAAGCACTTTGAAGAGCAGGAATATTGTCCATGATGTACACGCCTAGTAATATAATACCATACCATAATTAGTATAGTATCGGTAATCCTACCTGTTCAAAATTTTGAAGCACTGCAATATTCAGGTAGACCATGCAAATTCTTATGTATAGTATCATCTATAATCGTCAAACTAAAATCATAAGAATGTAAATGCATTAAGATGCAAAGTATGCAACATAATGCAATATATTATATAATGCCAAGAGCATAATTTGAACTCCACTGAATAATTTGATCATTTAATTAGGAGGTGTTGCTAGGATCCAAATGATCACCCGTGGCACAGTCCCTTCCCAACAGAAAGACCTCTAATAATTACAAACTTATGCTTACAACTGTTTCTGATGAAGCTTCCTCCTGGTTAGGAACTTACAAATCATGCTCCTGTTATGGTTGAGATTCCATGTGGGTAACCCTGTGCAGCAGCGGAAAGGACATTCAACGAATCAAGATTGGAGTGATTATGTTTTAACATGTGTATCAGAAGTGTTGCCACAGTCTTCAGAATGTCTCGATTCCCAGCTTTCCAAAATGCCTTGGTTTCCAGCGTCCCAACAATTCAATTGTTTCCAATTCCATCAATGTCCCCAATTTCATGACTAATTTCAAAATTATGCTTACAATTGTTCCCAGCTAACCTTATGTACCACAAAAGAGTTGTCACCTCCCAACTCATGCTAATAATTTTAGAACAGACATGGACATAAGCCAGTGTTACATAGGTACACGTTCCCCAGGGTTGGGGGCATGCCCCACCCGCTCCCCATGGCCCAGGAACTTGGGGGCTCTTGGCGAAATGTTTCTCCTTGTCCCCAATTTGGTGAAACTTGAAAAACCACGGGGAGGAGCTTGTCAACCTGTGTTGAAGTGCATAACGGTGAAGTGGAGGGAATCTAGGCAACGCGATAGAGTTCAAAAGAAGAATGAATCAGGGAATATGTTGTGTGTTTTCCTGCTGGAGGTGTTCAGTAGTAATGGTAAATTTTTGAAGTAAATGTGGTATTTTTTTTAAATGAAAGTTAAGGAAAATACCACTTTTACTTAAATTTTTAGCATTACCATTAACTGTTTCAGAATGTTTGGGTGGTTCCCACCTCATCAAAGTTCATATGAGGTTCAGGATTTCAGGATAGCAATGTTTCCAATGGATTTTATCATGTATGAGGTTAAGGGATTGGGAAGTTAATCAAGCACATCAACCTCTCTATGTACCTTGATGTTGGTTGAGGTGATGGTTGAACTCCTCTATCATTACCTTTAATCAAAATGTACCCTTTAGTCAACCAAAATCACTTATTAAACATGGGAAATTTCTTTATAGTTCTACCTTATTTTAATGTTTGGTTTAGGAAATTTCGTCAAAATTGTAGGGTGTTGAGTAACGTCCTTCAAGGATCAACTTCGAGATCAAAGTAGAGGCAAGGGCTACGAACCTAGATGGGGTGGGAACAGGGTGATGTTGATGAAGAGGATCCTAATATAGGACTAATAGTTCATTCTTGCATAGTTGTATGTTGGACTTGAAAGCCTCAAATAATGTGATGCCCTCTGGAATCATGAAGAAATAGTCCTCAAGTCACATTTCCCCATTACAATGTTGAACTGTGTTTAATCATTGAAGAATTAGACTGTATATACAGAAATCAAATTAAACTATATTTACATGGGATGAGTTGTTATTGCTAGGATTTATAATTTTTATAATTTTTATAACTTTTATGACCTCGACATCCCCCTAAAATTTAGGGGTGGTTTCCACACGTCCCCAGTGTGTCTTTCCCCCCTCCTGCGTTCCAAATACTTGGGGGAAAATTGACATAAGTAGCTCAAGGTGTTAACTCAAGTGATCATGAGAAAAACGTGAGATTGCTCCCCCGACATAGGGGAGGTCACAGGTTCAACTTTTTTCCATTCACTAGGGAAAAGGTGCTTGGAACTTGAGCACTGAGTACCATCCTTGAACAGAAGGGAAAAGTGCCTGGTGGGTTTCCTGGAAGAGCATTCCACATAAATAAATGAATGCATTAGAAGTCGACAAACCTAGTTAAAATTAGAAAACTCTATCAACAACACCATAAACAATCTCTCTAATCAAGGAATATGAGCAAGAGGAGAAGCTCAGAAGCCCAAGCATTGCATCTCCTCCAATAAATTTAGCCATCTAGCATAAACATTCCTCGTCAGAAACCAAAAAATTAAATTAAACCAGAGAGTACAAAACAAAATATTTTCATGATGGTTACACAGCCAAAAGGGTACAATTCATAGGCAACCTAAATGCCCGTATGCTGTGTCTGCTGCAGAATAAATTTCCTAGCCCTTCGAAAGCTCATCAGAAGTTTCAAATTGAGGGCATGAACCCGCCATTACCTGGAAGAAATCCCATACAGTGTGTCAAATATAAATCATAACAATACTAAGTCTAAGTTTATAATATTACGATATTCAAATTAAAGAAATGATGCAAAAATTGCTGAGGCAAACCTTACAGGCTTACCTTATTGATGCAATGGGAGCGTTGATTCTAGTAATACGACTCTCTTGTGTCTAAGGATGATTGACAAATTCCTGCTTAACATATCCTATTAACCTGATAAAAGAGGAACAAGATTCTGAGATTGCTTCATAAATTACACTACAAATAGATGACAAGTGAATAAAACAAAAGAATTTTGAAGCATACTGAATTTTTCAGGCCAAATTACAGGAAAATAACATACCTTCCTTGTCTATTTGGCAAAGACATTCTGACTCTCCCATTACTTGCCACTGTATTTTTTAAGCCATTTGTAACTGCCTTGTCAAAATTTACTGTAGCTCCAGTACTTGAATTTATGGCCAATCCATCTAGCCTAGAGTTTATATTTGATCCATCTGATTGTTGACCATCTCCTTTGGAAATGGAGGAATTCTCTATACCTGCATGAGCTACCTCATGATTTTGGTCACTGCTTCCATTAACTACTGAAACTTGACTTTGTTTCAATGTCGTCCCATGTAAATGTGGGTATTGAGTGCCAGAAGTTGAAACCAACTACACCATAGATGAGGCATATAAAGAAGTGTTTTTTGCATCCTTTGGACTAATAAGTATGCCCTTCCTTAACCAATGCACCTGAGATTGAGCTACAGGAGTGACTGCTACAGTTGGCAACCGTCCTGTTCCAATAGGAGAAGCTGCAGCTGCAACTTTTGCCATAGCAGTAGTTGCAGATATCGTAGCATGAGCTCCTTCCCGTAGATGTATTAAATCCCCCTCAATGACAAACAACTAAATCAAAGACAGTATATGTATTCAATTTCTATAGCAAGGGTGCAGTAAATTATAATGGGAAATAAATGACCATAAGGAACCAATGAATGCACATGACTCACTTCAGGATGAGAAGCTACAAATTCATCAATCCGGCCATATTGTTTCTTGTAATCGTGCCAATGATGAGGGGCAATCATTTTCCCCAGTCTATTTGGTAGCTGTAAACATAAAAACTAATTAGAGTAGCAAGCATTTTTCTATTGTAACGTGAGGCTGATTACACATGAAATCAAAGAAGACTATGAGATTGTTTAAAGTGTGTGAAAGAAATGCCCAAACTATTAGATCTTTAATACAAATAATTCAAGTATAGAATATATTACAGAATATCCTCATGTAGCGCACAGGTAAATTTGCCGTGGATCAATCATTTGATATTCAACCAATATACTAGATAGTATTTTACATAATATGGTCCATTTAACAATGAGAAATTAACTATGCGCTAGCAATTACAATTAAACTTACAGTTGAACTAATTCTGATGCGTGCACTGGCTTCTGCAGGAATCACACAAACAAAGCATGCCAACAACGATCTTTCATCAAAAAGAACTGGATCAGAAGCTTTGTTGTATCCATCCAATGCAGATGACTTATGTGGCGATTGTAATGCAGAACTTTGTAGATCAGTAGCCTCAGAGATTGTTTTGCAATCAGGTACACCTGGCTGAAAGTGACTCGATCCTCCAAAGGACTGACTTGGAGATACAGAAATAGATGCATGAGGCACTGTGCCTAGCTGCTCCATATTAATGGATTTACTTTGTTGATTTGTTAGATTCTGTGATTCATATTCTCTGTCCTGGACTCCTATCTGTCCTTTTGGTTGCTGGATCTTGGTCCGATTCTGAGAGAAAGCAGGCAACTGCTGCTGATCCAATCTTCTACTCTGCTCAAATGTTTGAAAATGCAGATGAATTGGCATTGCCTAGTCCACAATAATCCTGAAAGTTAATCTTTGTTCCAACAAAATATTACAAGTTGAAACATGTTAGTCTCAAATCCTCAATGAACTTATTTACCTGTGATTCCTGCTAACAAGTTTGATCCGTTTGTTGTACACGTGAAGCTTCCTGTGGTTGGGAATTATGCTCATTATATTCTTGCTGAAGAAGAGACGACACATTTTGTTCTTGCTGTTTTTCCTTCAATTTTTGTGCCTGTGATGGTTGCTTTTATTATTCAACTATGACCTCAGAAAAAATTGAAATAAAGTTTACATATAACTGCATGAATCCAATTATAACCATGGGACAGAATCACAATTAAGAAATGCCCTAAAATGAACCATGTCGCAAACATAGACAAGGCCACAACCTGTTGTTCCTTTTGTACATCCACAATATCACCCCCAGTTTGGTTTTGCTGAGAATGTGTCTGCAAATGTTGATGCTTAGAATGCAGCGCTTGTGATTTTGAATTCACTTGGTAGTTAGGATGTGACTGCTATCTCAATGGAAATCGCAGGGCTTGTGAAGGCTGATGTTGATGCAAATATTGATGATTGTTTTGAATTGGCTAAAAGAAACATGGCAAACTGCTAAGAGCAATTTTTTCATTCAAACTATCAAACTAGCCTCATGAATCGTATAAATTTCTAAGCTTAAAGTACTAACAAGGTAGCAATACAAATACCTGTTGATGTTGTTGAGGGGTCATAAGCTGTTGTGGAGGAACAATAGAGGATATGGATTGGAATTGTCCAAACGTAGGTTGGGGAACCTGGACACCAGATGGTGGTATGTTTTGTGGAATGCCTTATTGATGCATGCTAAATGGATGCATCATTCCAATCGGATCAGAAGGAAGAACTGCACCCATGCCAAAAATTGGAGATGGAGCAACAGGTAGTGCAGCAGCATGCTCCACCTATGCCAAATCCAACTCCATTACTCCATTACATTTCAGATGGTATTTCACAATTCTGAAAAGCATTTGTATTTTTTTTTTAAAACACTTATAGCCGTCGGTTAAGCGACGACCTGTAGGTATTTTTTTTTTGTAAAAAAATTCAATACCTGTCACTTAAGCGACGGTTTTCTTTGGTTAAGCGACGGCAACGATGGCCTGTAAGTGTAGTTTAAAAAAAAAAAAATTCTCAACCGTCGCTTAACTGACGCGTAACCGACGATTTACATTTAACCGACGGTAAATTGAGATGTCGCTTAACCAACGGATTGGAAAGATGTCGGATAACCGACGAAAATTCACCGACGCTTAAAAAAAATCATAGTGTCGTACATGCGACAGGGAAGTGTCGAAAATCTGACAATATGGCCGTCGTATTTTTGGTCGAAATGTAGTAGTGTAGGGTGCATAACTTTTGAAGAGAAATTTTTTGACCATGTCATTTGCACCAAGGGATTCACAAGAAGCCCAAGTGCAGTTTTTTTTAGAGCGAGGCATTCCTGCTGTGATTGGTGTAATGGGGACACAACAGCTTCTTTACCCTTTCCATAGTATGGATCGAAACGTCGAGATTTGCGAAATCATCCAACGTAGCTCCTTCTTATTTACAATTCTCCACTGCGTAAATGACTACTTTCATAAATACTAGTTACTGGTAAGTTGTAATAGTAATAATTATGTAGTTTGTAGATTGATATCTATCATAAATTTGTTTGAATATCATCATTGTTAAGCAATAACAACTTCTTAAAGGGTGCTAGCTCAATGGTAGAGCGCCTGCCTAATTATAGGCAGGAGGTTGGTGGTTCGATTCCTCCATTCCCTATCATAAATTTGTGACTACAAAAACGACTAAATTCATATATATACGACTATTAGTAGCTAATTTCTCGTATCTTAGTCGTATTTAGCTTAGTCATTAATATGTTAACATTTAGTAGTTTATTTAGTCGTATATTTGGTCATTAATGGTTGCAATCAATGACTAAATCAACGACTAAATCAATGATTAACTCAGTGATTAAATCAATGACTAAATCTGTGACTAAATCATTGACTATCAATGACTAAAGCATTGTCTATCAATGACTAAATCATTGTCTATCAATGACCAAATCAATGACTAAATCAATGACTACTAAGTCAAGCTATTAATGACTAGTGAAATACGACTAGCTATAAGATAGTGGTAATTTGCTACTATTAGTCACCGATTCAAAAATAGTCGTTTATATCCTGATTTTAGTCATTTTTTTAGTCATTAATTTCTCATTTTCTACTAGTGGTTGATTCATGGGAATATCCTGCTGACTTCTTGGTGTTACAACCAAAGTCGCAGCTAGGAGGAAACCCATTAATCCTGGGAAGACCTTGGTTGGCCACAGCTGATGCTTGCATCAGCTGTTGATCTAGGTCTATGACCATATCTGACGGCACCAAGACTAAGAACCTCACCCTTTATCCTCCAGCTCGGCCAAGTCTAAAGGCTGAAACCTCTTTTTAGATAGATCCAGAGGAAGAGGAGGATGTTCAGCCACTATTAACTATAGGGAAGGCCTTAACTTTTAAGAATGAAACGAAAGACGACGCTATTAATAATTTCATCAGTGAACCCACTTCAGTCGATAAAGAGGTTTATCAAATCCTGAACATTACTCTGGGCAAGGAAGAACAAGAAAATCTCACAGAAGAAACACTAGTCGGTGACACACACATAATCCCAATATTGAAAAACTCGAAAAGTATTCCTATTGAGGTAGAGTCTGGAAAACCTTGAATATTAACCCTAATCTCTCCTTAGATGAACAGAAGCGCCTGATCAGTCTCTTGAAAGAACACAAGGGGGCATTCACCTGGAAGTATATAGACATGAGGGTTATTCCCTCTAATCTATGCACCCATCATATTTATATTAAAAGTGTGTGGAAATTGAACCCAGTGATAGAACAATTTTACTCACAACAATTATCAATTGTACATGCAAAATCACTCACAAAAGAGACTAAATATGGAGCTGAACACTAAACTGTATTAAATCAGTGTACAATATCCAACCCTATAACATAATAGGTTTCTATATTAAATAATTACATCAGGCATTCGAATGCATAAGGAGCAATTCGAATCTAGCATAAAGCAGGCTTACTAAAATTAAGCAAATCCCCCATAGGTGTAAAAAGCTGATCCCAAATCTGTCATGGAGCTCACGAATTAGCAAAAAGGATTAGGAAATATAAAGAGTGATGGAATGAAAAATCATACATCCTTTTCCAAGGAGAAAAGAGTGGAGGATTTAGAGGACAAAAAACCAGTTCACCTCACCTAGTCAAACTTTCCCAATTGCCTTAAAACACTGAAAAAGCAAGCAATAAAGCAGAAAAAGCAGAAGGGCACCTAAGAGGCCAGGAATAAAGAAGAATTGATTCCTTTAGGTTTCCCAAGTGCTACATGGGTCAAATTAGGCAATTTTTACCACTATGGATAGGTAATCGACAACTTGCATAAGGTGGGACACATGAACTAGGAAAATAAGACAAAAATAGTTAAATTAATGTCTAAGGTGGTAAACTATGGGTTGATTATTCTAACACTCCCCCTTAATCCTGACTTATGAGAAATATATCAGAAAAATATAGGGCCTAGCAACAAGGCTTAGCCACCCTTTACATACTGCATGTCCATACAACCAAGGAAAGAGGAAAAAACCACATGGGAAAATCCTCCCTTAAACATGGACTGTAAAACAAAATTTGAAAATCTTGTCTTCACTCATGCTTCACAGCATGATCAGTAATCCCCAGCAGTGACTTGAGATTGCTGAAGGTCTTCTCACAAAATGCTTTGGTGAATATATCAGCTACTTGTTCTGAAGATGAACAGAAGAGTAGGTGAATGGTGCCATCATGCACAAGCTCTCTGATGTAGTGCATATGGATCTCAATGTGTTTGGTTCTCTGCTTCTAAAATGGATCTTTGTAGATTCGAATGGTACTCTAGTTATCACAGTAGATGGTAGTTGAGTACTCTGATTCGAAGCCACACTCTCCAAGTAATCCCTGCAACCATAAACATTGAGTTGCTGCATTAACAACTCCTCTGTACTCTGCTTCTGTAGATGAGAGTGCAATGGCACTCCGTTTCTTGCTTGACCAGCTGATTGGCCCTTCTACAAGCATGAACACATATCTTGATGTGGAATTTATGTCTGTGCTATCACCTGCCCAATCACTGTCAGTAAATCCAATCAAATCAAGATCAGATTTTGCTTTGTAGAAGATCCCATGTGTCCTTGTTCCCTGAACAAAGTTAAGGATCCTTTTGGATGCTTTCCAATGGATCTCATGAGGCTGATCCATATATCTAGAAGCCACACTTACTGCATAATAAATATCAGGTCTAGTATGTGTCAGATACAACAAACATCCAATCAATTTCCTATACAGTGTATTGTTTACCATAGGTGAAGAATCGGCTTCTTCCAGCTTCACTCCTGAAAGGAAAGGATTTTTGCTTGCTTTGCAATCCTTCATTCTGAATTTGTTTAGCAAATCCAAGGCATACTTGGACTGGTGCACCTTTATTTCAGCTTTGGTTTGAGCAATCTCAATCCCCAAAAATTGACTTAAGAGCCCCAAATCTGTCATGGAGAGGGCTTGGTTCATTGCACCCTTCAAGGAAGCAATCTCATCCATTGAGCTTCCTGTAATGACAAGGTCATCAACATATAACACAATGATCATTAATGAACCATTAATTAACTTCAAATATAAATTTGGATATGATTTGCACCAAAAAAAAATCAGTGATAGCAAGAAGCTATCGATCTTGGCATACCAAGCCCTGGGGGCTTGCTTTAGCCCATACAATGACTTTCTCAACCTACACACAAGAGAAGGGTTAGTAGAAAATCCTTGAGGCTACTGCATATATATCTCTTCAGTGAGATCTCCATTCAGGAAGTCACATTTTACATCCATGTGATGTACCTCCCATTGCTTTGAGGCTGCAATGGCTAAGGCTAGCCTGATGGAATCCATCTTTGCCACTGGTGCAAAGGTCTCATTGTAAATCTATCCCATAAACCTATGAGTAGCCCTTGGCTACCAATCTGGCCTTTTAATTTAGTGGTGAACTATCAGCAGCAAATTTGGTCTTGTAGACCCACTTACACTGTACTAGCTTTCTCCCTGGAGGAAGATCCACTAGCTCCCATGTGTTGCTTTTCTGGAGTGAGATGAACTCTTCCTTCATGGATGTTTGCCATCTTGGATCTCCTACTACTTCTTCATATGTTTTAGGATTAGATTCCACCATCAAATAGAATTTTTCAGCAAACATAGGATCCTTTATGCACATACCACTGTCAAATTGAGATCTAGTCCTCCTTGGGTCATTGGGATCCCCAGCTAGCTCTCCTGCTGCATGTAGTGTCTTGGCTTCCAATTTTGGTCTTGTAGGGCTGTTAGGGTCTGCAATAAATTCATCACTATCAGACATATCAGAATCAGCATGTTCAACAAACTCTTCACTTACTTTCATAGATTCAGGTGGTGAAGAGGCTTCTCCAACTTCCACTGCTGCAAGGGGTTCTTCTTGAAACTGAACACACCTTTCAATAAAGGATTTGTTTGTGCTAAAATTTATCAGCTTGTACCCTTTTGAATCTTCAGAGTATCCAACAAAAAGACATTCTTGGATTTGGGGCTGCAAAGCCTTTCTCTTTTCTGTTGGAATTCTAGCCCAAGCCCTTGAGCCAAAAATCCTGAAATGGGTCACATCTGGCTTGTGCCCACTCCATGCTTCGAAAGGAGTCATACCATCAAGTTTTTTATGAGGCACCCTATTCTGAATATAGGCTGCACATTTGATAGCTTCGGCCTAGTAATTTGGTGGAAATTTTTTGGCCTCCATCATGCATGTTGCCAGCTCCTTCAGTGATTTGTTCTTCCTCTCAGCAACACCATTCTGCTGTGGTGTGTAAGGGATAAAATGCTGCATATGAATAACTGCATCTGCACAATAATTAATAAACTCAGACTTGACATACTCACCACCATTGTCAGATCTGAGGACCTTGAGTTTCCTCCCATACTGGTTTTCAACCAAAGCCTTAAAGACTTTGAAGAGGCCAAAAACTTCAGACTTGTGTTTCAGGAAGTAAACCCAGCAATACATGGAAAATTCATCTATGAAAGTCAATGCATATTTGTCCCGACTCATGGAAATATGAGGGAATGTGCCAGCAACATCATTGTGGATCAGCTCGAGGGGTGCAGAGGTTCTCTCATGACTAGCTTTCTCAAATTTATGCTTTGGGTGTTTTCCTAGGATACAACCTTGGCAGACTCCTTTGGAAAATTTTATTTTGGGCAACCCTATGACCATCTCTTTTTCACTAAGATCAGAAATATATTTGTAATTTAGGTGGCCAAATCTTTCATGCCAAATATTGCTAGCCTCATTAGTATGAATCAGAAGAGCAGAGGGGTTTGAGTAGGGTAGGAACTGTGAGAACATGTATACCTTTTGAGCATGATTTGCAACTCCTTTTGCAATGACTCTACCACTTGAGATCTCTGTGATCTCAACTTCATCAGGGGAGAATATCAATTTATTTGGAGACCCAGTGTGAGTCATATGGTACATTGACAAGAGGTTGGAGGCAAGACCAGGCACATACAAGACATTGCTGAACTGACCATGATCAAGATCAATCCTCCCTTTGCCCAAACTTTCAGTGAGAGAGTAATCTCCCAGTACTATAGGTGGTCCCTTTGACATGTCAAGTGAGGAGAATTCCTCCTTGGTCAAAACCATGTGTCTTGAAGCTCCAGAATCAATGATAAAACTGGGTGAGCTTTATGTGCCAGCAACCAATGCATGAACTCTCTCTCTCTGTCTTCTGAACGTGATCCTCCTTCTCTCTTCTTTGAGCTGTCTGGAAGGGAGATGCCATTCTTCTCAAGGAGTTGGGTCAGCATGTCTATTTGCTTCTTCATACAAGATATTTCAGTGTGATTTCCCTTATTGCAATATGCACACTTGCTCATTTCACCTTTGTTTTTCTTCTTCTGGTAGTTCTTCTTGGAACCTTGTGGCTCCTCCGGAGACTGTTTCTTGTCTCTCTTTTGCTCAGGTGGCTTTTTAGCTTTCTTTTTGCTTTTTGAATCCACCTTTGAATCTCCAGCAATCAGAGCTTGATATTTGGATGGTTTGATGGTGCCCATCATCACCAGCTTGTCCTGTTCTTGTGTGAGAGATTCCATGAAATCTGCAAGGCTAGGCATCTTCCAGGTTCGAGCTGTCAGTTTTGTGGCATAGAAGGTTGAAACAAACACTGAATAGTTAGGGCCAAGCTTCGAGAGAATGGCCAAGACCAGCTGACCATCCTTCTTTTTGATCCCACACTGTTTCAGTTGCAAAACAAGTGCTTTGAACTTGGAGAAATAGAGTTCATTAGAGGAAATTTCAACTCAAAATGGGCCTCCTAAAATGAACTAATAAAATAATAGTTAAAATAATAAAATAATATTTATTAATTTTGGAGAAAGAAAAGAAAAAAACTACTTTTTTTTTTGTATTTTTTATATATCTCCCTGTGTTTTTACTCAAATTTTGATCGGGAGAGCTCGTTGGATGCAGAATTAAATTCCGCATCCAACAAGTACCCACTCAGCATACTTTTGGCAGACCCCACTACCCCAAAAACAAGAAATAACTGAAAAAACGTAATGATGATGTCATCATTTCATTTTTTCAGGTATTTCTTGTTTTTGGGGTAGCGGGGTCCGTCAAAAGTATGCCGACTGGGTACTCGTTGGATGCGGAATTTAATTATGCATCCAACGAGCTCTCCCGATCGAAATTTGAGTAAAAACATAGGGAGATATGTCAAAAATACAAACAAAAAAGTAGTTTTTTTTATGATACATATCCCCAAATTTATATTAAAAAAGTGTTTAATACCTATACGGTATTTCAAATTTAAAGCAATTTCATTGGCTAACACATGATGACATGGAATTTGAATAAAAGTTAAAAGGCCCATTTTGAGTTGAAATTTCCTCTAATGGCAGAGATTCAAAGCTATTTGGACTCACGAAAATCAGCTCATTTTCGATTTGATGTCCCCTCATCTCATTTGTCTTTCCAAAAAGATCAGTAAGCTTCTCCCATACTTCATTCGGTGATGTCAATCCATCAAGATGGAAAAGGAGGTCTCTGGAAATACTCAGACACAAGATACCTTAGGCCTCATCCCTCCTGTTGTGCCATTTTATCTTCTCTGCAGCTGCATTGGGCTCTGCTTCTGTTGCCATAGTCACCCTGTAGAGGCCTTTCACTCTCAACAGTATCTACATCTCTTCTTTCCATTCAAAGAAATTGAAGGGAGTCAAGATGATCTTCTGAGATTCATCCATAGCTTAGAAATTGTCACGGCTGTCAGTAGAAGGCTCCCAGTCACTGATGTCGAACCTGCAAAACAATTTTGAAGGAGATAAATCGATCTACAATGGCTTTAATACCATGTGGAAATTGAACCCAGTGATAGAACAATTTTACTCACAACAATTATCAATTGTACATGCACAATCACCCACAAAAGAGACTAAATATGGAGCTGAACACTAAACTATATTAACTCAGTGTACAATAGCCAACCATGTAACATAATAGGTTTCTATATTAAATAATTACATCAGGGATTCGAATGCATGAGGATCAATTCGAATCTAGCATAAAGCAGGCTTACTAAAATTAAGCAAATCCCCCATAGGTGTAAAAAGCTGATCCCAAATATATCATGGAGCTCACGAATTAGAAAAAAGGCTTAGGAAAGCTAAAGAGTGATGGAATGACAACTCATACATGGTTTTCCAAGGAGAAAAGAGTGGAGGATGTAGAAGACAAAAAACTAGTTCACCTCACCTAGTCAAACTTTCCCAATTTCCTTAAAACACTGAAAAAGCAGGGAATAAAGTAGAAAAAGAAGAAGGGCACCTAGGAGGCCAGGAATAAAGTAGAATTGATTCCTTGAGGTTTCCCAAGTGCTACATGGGTCAAATTAGGCAATTTGGACCACTATGGATAGGTAATTGACAACTTGCATAAGGTGGGACACATGAACTAGGCAAATAAGACAAAAATAGTTAAATAAATGTCTAAGGTGGTAAACTATGGGTTGATTATTCTAACAAAGTGACTCCCGGCCTGTGTGTCAGCATCAACAACAAATGAACCCCAATATGAGGGACATAGTGAAGGAAGAAATCCAGAAACTCTTGGAAGCAGGATTTAAATATCCTATTTCAGATAGCGAGTGGGTTTCCCCGCTCGTAATTGTACCCAAGAAAAATGGCAAATGGAGAGTCTGTGTCGACTATAGGGATCTGAACAAAACCACACAAAAGGACCACTTCCCTTTGCCCTTTATTGACCAAGTACTCGACACCCTATCGAAGAAGAAGTTTTTCTCCTTCCTAGATGGGTTTAGTGGGTACAATCAGATTCAGATTGCTCTTGAGGACCAGGATAAAACCACCTTCACTTGTACATGGGGGACGTTTTCCTATAGAGTTCTCCCCTTTGGTTTATGTAATGCACCAAAAACATTTCAAAGAGCTGTAATTGGCATATTCTCTAAGTTAGTTAATGATAGTATGGAAATATTTATGGACGTTTTTACTCCTTATGGAAAGGATTTTGAGGAAGCATTGGAAAATTTAAAGAAAGTTTTAACTCGTTGTGAACATACCCATCTCTCTTTAAGCACTGAAAAGTACCATATGATGATGAGTGAAGGGGTAGTATTAGGGCACTTCATCTCTGTTAATGGAATTCAGGTGGACCCCTCAAAGATCAAGGTGATAAAAAATATACCTACTCTTGCAACTCAAAAAGAGGTGCGAAGTTTTTTGGGACATGCTGGATACTACCGAAGATTTATAGAAAATTTTTCCAAAGTTGCTTCTCCTTTGTTTTCTCTGTTAATGAAGGATGCACAGTTTGTTTGGAGTGAAGCATGCCAGACAACGTTTGATAAGCTTAAGGAGAAGCTATCCATAGCTCCTATCTTAAGAGGACCTAATTAGACCCTACCCTTTCATATTTCTTCAGATGCTTCTAATATTTCCATTGGAGCAGTTTTAGGATAGCAGGATGGTCAATTACCTTATGCAATTTATTATGTTAGTAAAAACTTAGCCCCTGTTGAACTTAATTATACTGTCATTGAAAAATAATTCTTAGCTATTGTTTACTCCATTAATAAATTTCGATATTACATTACTGGGTATCCTATGTTTGTGCACACTAACCACTCTGCCATTAAATATTTAATGAACAAACCAGTCACTAATGCCAGAGTGACCAGGTGGCTCTTATTATTACAGGAATTTGATATTACCATCATAGATAAACCTGGGAAAGAAAATGTTGTCGCTAATTTTTTATCTCGTTTCACTAATAGTGATGATAATTTTCCTGTTGAGGACTGTTTTCCAAATGAACATCTATTCGCACTTTTAGCTCATTCCCCTTGGTATGCAGACGTTGCTAATTATCTGGTTGCAGGAAAGCTCCTGCCACATATGTCTAAAAGAGAAAAGAGGAAAATCATCCAGCAAAGTGCCAGGTATTGTTGGGTAAATGGTCATCTCTTCTACACAGGTCCTGATCTTGAGATTAGAAGGTGTGTAAGGGAAGATGAAATATTTCATATACTGAAAGCCTGTCACGATGAACCTTATGGGGGACACTTTGCAGACAGAAGGACAAGGCACAAAGCGCTGAGGATGGGCTACTATTGGATAACTCTTTTCAGGGATGCTAAAAGGTATGTTCAGTCCTGTGACAGCTGCCAAAGGATGGGCCAGCCCAACAGAACAGATCAGATGTCTCTACAACCTCAAGCAGTCGTTCAACCGTTTGATAGATGGGCTCTGGATTTCATTGGCCTATCAGCCCTCATTCCAAACAGAAAGCCTACATTCTGTTCTATACCGATTATATGACTAAGTGGGTAGAAGTTGTAGCCTTGGCTAAGGATAACGACCAGGCTATGATTGATTTTCTATACAGTGAAATATTTACCTATTTTGGGGTACCTAAGGAAGTAGTTACCGATGAGGGACCGCAGTTTATGTCGCATCAATTTGAAGCCCTACTACGGAAGTATCATGTTCAGCATAAAGTGGCTTCACCTTACCACCCCCAAGCCAATGGCCAAGTGGAAAGCACTAGTAAAGTTATTGAAGCCATCCTTACCAAGATAGTTAAGAGCCAGCAAAAAGATTGGGCTAACAGGCTTCCGAAAGCACTATGGGCATATCGCATGACTTGGCGTAACACCACAGGTTTCTCTCCTTATGATTTAGTGTATGGAAAAAGTGCCATCTTTCCAATTGAATTTGAAATCAAGACCCTGAAGACAACCACCAAAGTGAATCTAGATGTAACTGAAGCCCGAAAAAGAAGATTAAATCAACTAAATGAACTGGATGAGAATCGGTTAGCTGCAGTAGACCAGAATGTGTTAATTTAGCAACAGAGATCCAATTGGCATGACCGATTCAATAAAAAAAAGGTCTTCTGTGAGGGAGACTGGGCATTACTATACGATTCCAAATTCAAAAGAGATTTCAAAGGCAAATTACGCACAAGGTGGCTAGTCCCATACCTGGTAGATAGGGTATTTGATAACCACATTGTCCGCCTAGTGACCAATGATGAAAACCGCGTACCATTATTTGCTAATGGTCACAGGTTGCCACTGTACCATAAGCCAATTTCAAAAGATGCATTTATCTCACAAATTGCCGCTAACCCAGATTATCAGCTGGCACCAGGGCAAGAACTTCTCTCTGCCTCTGTCAATCCTTGAGTGATCACTGTAAATCGCGCTTGAATTATTGTACATAAATAAATAATTGTTGTTTTTTTTTCCTATTTCATTATATTATTTTTTTTCCTTTTGCATTTGATCTTCTTTATTTGCTGTTGTTTTTCCAAGAATTGCAGGGAAGCGCCCCAAGGGTATGATCAGATTGGGCTTGTCAGATGGGAGTCGTTTTCCTGTGCCTTCCCGTGCCATATTTTATTTTCCTTAAATAAATTTTCCAACGGCTGCAACATCTTTCGTGGTGGACGTAATCCTTTTTTCCGATGGCTGCAACATCTTTCCCGATAGCCATGAACTTTTCGATGGCTGCGACATATTTCCTAGTGGCCATAACCCTTTTTCCCGATGGCTGTGACTTCTTTCCCGACAGCCATGAACCTTTTTCTGACGGTTGTGACACCTTTCCCGACGGCCGTAACGTTTTTTCTCGATGGCTGCAACATCTTTCCCGGCGGCCGTAATCCTTTTTCTTGATGGCTGCAGCATCTTTCCCGGCAACCATGAATATTTTTCCCGGCAGCTGTGACTTCTTTCCCGGTGGCCGTGATATTTTTTTGACGGCTGCAACATCTTTCCCAACAGCTGTGAACCTTTTTCCGATGGCTGTGACATCTTTCCCGGCAGCCGTGATTCTTTCTCCAACGGCCACGACATCTTGTTTGGCGGTTGCAAATCCGCTATATTTGGCTGATGTTTCCATCATTAAGGGCCGCGTATTTGTTTCAAAACCTGTGTTGGTAACTCCTGTGTTAATGGAAAATTTATTTCTACGCCATTAGATCTGCTAGATATGGCTCCGATTCCTCCTCCTTGTGCCAGCAATCTAGTCCATAAGGTGACCTTTTTTTCCATAATTTCGACCATTTGGACGCGATGGTTTGTGATTCACTGGCGGAAAGAATTTTTGCAGTATCCCTGTTATAATGATTATAATTAATGATTGTGCACGAGTTTAGCTTCCGCAATGTCATCAACCACATGTTCCATTATTTTCCGAAGGATATCCAGTGCACAGTCTCAAAGGTATGGCTTTGGTAAATCACGTGATTAAGTATTGATATGATTTAACAATATCAGTCGTACCTCTATTTTTATGCCCATTATTGCCTAATTAACTCTTTCCCCTGTGTGATGTAAATACTAATAACCACCACCTTCCCCAATTCGGAATGAGATTTCAAATAATCTGGTGTGCTAAAACTTTCCAAATTTTCCCATTCCCTAACATCTCCTCTCGGCGATCCGTGCATCTTCTGTGTCGTAATCTCCATTATCAGACTCTATAATCTGTGGAACAACAAACTCAGTATGAAGACAGAACCATGGGGATCCCAGCTGTTATAGATATTTTCACCCCACTAGGTGAATCGCACTTTGTATGGCCTTCCCCTGTCCCGCTGCAGACTCTTTAGACCCAATGGACCACATTTTAT
>LPNX010224203.1:82548-106835 GCA_001517045.1 Pseudotsuga menziesii
CAGCTCCTTACGAACCTTCAAATACACAGGCGCTTAGGAAAAATGCTGCGATCTTCGCCATCTTTCAAGCCACCGGTTGGACATAATTTTTTGAACATCTAGACGAATTCAATCATGAAGCAGCCTTACAATTTGCTCTAAACCTCACAGAAACTTACTCAGAGGTTTGGGGGTTGTGCATTGAAGTTTTCGAGGCCATTATATCTGAGGTCACTACCATCCCTCAGGTGGGAAGGGCTTGGTTTGGACGTCGAGTCCCCACTACTACAGCATTGCAAGACTTTTTAATAGAGGGGGAGAAGGTTCAAATGTCAAGAAGAGGGATAGCACTACAGCCATTGCTGCAGCCATGGGACCAGGTTGATGTCTTCCTCAAGAAATACATCACTTGTGAAGGTAGGTACCAAACTGTTTATAGTTATGAACTAGCTTTACTATCTCATCTCTGCCATAGGATTCTATTGAACATTCCATATTATCTGCTTCATGATTTGCATCATATGGCAGGGTTTGTCAAAGCTACTAAGCATCCACTCACCTCACTGACCCACCATGGCCTCATAAAATTAATTATCTTAAGGACCCTTGCTCAATATAATATAACCTAGGAGTAATTTACAGCTCGAGCTCAGGAGCCCGCTCCCTTTCCCGGTGTCCCAATAGAGAAGGAACAGGCCCATCCACAGCTGGGGGGACACGAACTACAACAGGAGGACCAGAGTCCCTCCAATGTAGTTGGGGGAGGGGGGAGATGAAACTGGATCAGAAGAAGAGAAACCAGGGGCACAAACAGAGCAATTGAGAGAGGATGCAGATAAAAATCCTGTGGAAGACCCAAATAATAGGGCAGCTCAGACAACAGAAGGTGAAATTGGAACAGCACTAAATGTTGCGACAATTGAACCTGAAGGTGACAGAGCCATGGAAATGGAAGGAAATATTGAGCTGGTGACCATTGAATCCTCACCTGAGTGGGGAGGAACTTTGATTGAGGAATTACAGCCTGAGGAACAAGAAAATGCTAGAACTGGGGACATTCCTTCTACCTCAGCTGTGAATCCTGATATTCGAGCACCACAAAAGAAAAGAAAAAGATCAATTGATGAAATTAAGATAACCCCACCAATAAGAAGGAAAAGAACCAGGTCAGCTGCAGCAACAGAGGTAGCAAGAAAAATATGGGCAACCTTAGAGGCACAGATTGAGTTCCCTATTCTTGAACCCAGGCCAATTGATGCCCCACAAGGGCCAGTCGAGGAAGAACCCCAAATTGAAGGACTTATGTTTAAGAATACGCTATTAAAAGAACAAGTCCAAATAATTAGAAGGGAATTGGAAACTTGGAAAGAAACCTGCAGGAAACAGGGTGAAAGGAAAATGCACACATTGGTGGAGGCTGCGGACCAATTGGAGGGATCAAATTCTAGTAAGCTTGGTAAGGAAGAAGAGCGAGTGGTTTGTCCCACCTATGGGGAAATATTTAAGGAAGTAGGCCACAATATTGTAATTCATTCCTGTAGAACACAACAGTATGCACCTACAATAGAGGGAGTCGCAGAAAAAGAAGATACTATCACACAAGAACCAACATCATTGAATATTCTTGCTGAAGTTGCCACCAACTTTGGGACAGAGGAACCAAGGGATGAAATCATGCCTGATGATGGGGATGAATATTGTACTTTGAACCCGGAGTGCTCACATGACACAGAAATTATAGAAGTGGAGCCACAAAGGCAAGACAATGATGAGGTTGAACAGGGTGTTGTCACACAAGAACCAGCATCCCTGAGTGTGCTTGCCCAAATGGCTGGCCAGATGGGAGATGAAGTTGGGATGGAGGACACTCTGGAGCTTAATAAAGAACTATGCACTACAACCCCAGGATGCTCCCATGATACAAAAATCATAGAAGAAGAAATGCAACAATAGGGGGATGAAGAAGTAATCCAGGATGTTGTCACACAAGAACCAACATCCTTGGAGGTTGCAGCAAGGACTCTTGAAATGCAACTAGAAGATAACCCTAAAGTGGATATAATCCCTTATATGCATTGGAGTGAAGATGAACAAGTCTAAACACAATCCTCAGGCGATACTGAAATCCTTGAGGAGCAGCTACACACTGAAGAAGACATCCAATCTCAGCAGCAAAAGGATAAAGAAGACACTATTACACAAGAACCAGTGTCCCTAGGAGTGATGGATGTGGTTGTTGAAGAAATTACAGAGGAATTTGCTGTCACACAAGAACCAACAACTCTCAAAATAGCTTCAGACGTGCAGGGTGCCCAAAAAGAAGACACTGCTACACAAGAACCAGTGTCTCTAGGAGTGATGGATGTGGCTATTGAACAAATTCCACAGGAAGTTGCTGTCACACAAGAACCAGAAACTCTCAAAATAGCTTCGGATGTGCAGGGTGCCCAAAAATAAGACACCGCTGCACAAGAACCAGTGTCTCTAGGAGTGATGGATGTGTCTATTGAAGAAAGTCCAGAGGAAGTTGCTGTCACACAAGAACCAGCAACTCTCCAAATAGCTTTGGATGTGCAAGGTGCCCAAAGGGGCACATCAAGCGACAAGGTGAGGATTGAACCCCTTAGAAATTTCATTGACCTAGACTCGGACAAAGAGGAACATCATAAAGAGGAAATCCTGAACCTTACAGCACAAGTCTCAATTCTAAGAATGGAGGTGATCAAATGGAAGAGCCAGGTGGAGGAATACTAGAGAGGAATGATTTCTCTTAGTGAGCATAGAAAAATTATCAGGGGATTGGAAGAGAAGTGGGCAGAAGAACGCATGACCCAGAGAATTCAGGAGGAAAAGCTACAGAGCAATTTGAGAGAGCTAAAAAAGTTCCAATTCATACAGAAGGAAAAAGAGCAGATGTATTCTCTCTCTCAAGAACTCCTGGGAACCAGGATACCTTCTTCCTATTACCTCATTTTCCTGTTTGAACAGTTTGTTTGGTTTAAATTGAAAGTTGTGAAAGAAGGGAGGTCATTTGAAATAATGACCTCAGCAAAGTTTTTGGAAACATTTTTTGGAAGTAATTTTGAAGATCAAAATTTGCTGTGTGAACTATACTTGCATGAGATGGCTTGCCCTCTGGACCGCCATTCAAATCCTGTTCCTTTTTTAGGGGATGTTCAGCTGAGAGATTTTGCTTCTCTTGTGAGCAATCATGCTCAGTGGGAAAGTTATTTTCAAACCTTTTCTCACAATTAAGCTCACTCTAACTTGTGGATTCGAAGTGAGCCTCAGAATCCTGGTATTCTTCTTGCTTGGTATAAGAGTTTGCTTTCATGTCCTACCCAGGCTTAGCACATAATGGGACTTTAGGAGGAAGTGATCTCTACTTGCACCAACTATATTTCCATACATCAGCAAGCAACATTGGAAGGGAGTAAGCATAGATGGCAGGATGCCTCTCCTATACTCAGAAGCCGAGACCCCTATTATTTCAGGAATTTCGAATAGGCACTTTCTAGGGTCAAGGGCTATGTGGGATGTATCAGGGAATGTGGGGTTAATTGGTTGGGTTTGAATTTTAAATTCCCCCCCATCTGGTGGCCAGAAAAACCATATAGAGTGGAATTCTCACTAACTAAGGTAGAGGAGCAGCGATGCTGGAGGTATTGGACTACTCACAGAGGGTTCTTAGAGAAAGAAGGAGTGCCTGAGTTCCCCTACAAATTTTCCTCTCTTCACAAACAAAGCTCAATACAAGATTCAGATTCTGAATGATGCAGGTTGTTGCATGAGGACATGCAACAGGATAGTTGGGGGGAGATGTTGAGCCCAGAAATGGCCTTTTTTAACCACCTTTAATTCCCTCTTCTTCCCCTATCCTTTCCTATTCAGCATACCAATCAAACATGTTATCCCCATTCTACTCTTCAAACTACCAAGGTATGACTGGTCATTGCTTTATTTTATTAATACTTATGATTGTGATAATTAAAGCTGTGTATCACTCAAATGTGCTAACATGTTATGGTTTATAAAGGTAGTTTGAGATAAGTGGACTGCAGGAAGATCGGGCTGAACAAGTCTTGAAAAGGAGGGATATTCCCTGCTCAAGTTGATCCTTAGCCATCCTATCATCACCCAAGGCATGCGGTTCTAATGCAATATCTCGGACAGAACTATGACAAGGAAGCTATAACAGAATGCGCCATATTTGGAGATCCATAGTACATTGCTGCTCGGGTGTAGTTGTAATCAGAAAATATCGCTACTCCTGGGGCAATTAACAGTTTTCTTGTTCTTTCTATTTTCTCATCATGCCACATTTGTAGCAGCTACCATCATTTAGGGCGCCTGAAAATCAAAGATCTTCATGGCTGCCCCATAATAGGATCAGATGTTATGATCCAGATGATATAAATATGGAGAATTACCTCAACCCAGGGGGTTGTTGAATATATAATTCATTCACTTTATTATCTGTGAGGAGGAATTGTGTAACCATTCCATCTTTTAATACAAGGAGTTACTTCTGATTTAAGAGTTTCACGCTTGTTTAGCCAGCATCTCTGTATGAAGGCTGGGCCCGCCTTCCACAGATATTGCTGAGTTAAATTAGGAATTTTTAATTCATTTGTCATGTGATGTCTTCTTAATTCTATTCCTTTCATAAGTGGATGTAGTAAGTGGGATTTACAGTGTGTTGTGATCGCATTTCTTAGAAATCTGTGGTGGTATAGAGTGACAGTCGACTGAGTAGGTAATTACCTTTTATGCAATTTGTGTGGTAACTGTAACAACTTTGTTCATACTGAGATCCTTAGTTGTTATTTCATGAATCTTTGCAACTTGTATTTATTGTTATGATTGCTAAATTTCATTCTTGCACTTCAGTTTTCTTAGAGTAGCCGAACTCAATCTTTGCATTTGAATTCCTAGATCAATATTCAATTTATGCTTGTGGTTTTCTAGAGTAACCAGATTGAATAGGTGAATTAATCATTCAGAGATGTGAATAGGATTTCCTTTCATCTGCAATTGTAATTTGGATATTATGTTTATCTTTCCATTCTTATATTAAAGCCTAGCAGAAGGTAATTGTGACTGTAGCACTTAGAAGATAAATGGGATTACACAGATTCTTGGGATGAGCATAGTTGAATAGAGGATAGTATTGTTCAATTGCAGTAACTTTGTGTTTAAGCATATATTGTGCATTTTATCCTTGAAATACAAGACTTTACTGGGTTGACAATAAATATTGTACACTCTATACGTTAGTAGTAATCTACTTGCATATTGGGTGCTTGATAGTATGCTTACAAAATTAAATGAAAATTTATCAACATATGTGTATGTGTCACTTTCTGATTTACACCTATGTTGTCATGTATCCTTTTCCTTGTTCCTAAATAGGTTAACACATAGAAGAATAAACATTTCACTACTTGTTTTAAATGCATAAATGTTAACTTCTTTTATACAATTCTATAGAGTTCACAAGTTTTACTTCCATTATCTTATTCATTAAGCTCATAATCATTGAGCTATCAAGGTTTATACCCATTATTTCCCTCAAAGGTAAAAGAACAACCCACTGAAATACAACAATGACTTAAAACCCGAAACTGAGGAATGTTTGGGGTACTGTAAAGCTCTGGTGTGCACCTAAGACCCTTGAAAAACATGTTTTAGATAACAATTCCGGTCCTCAAGAAGATCATAGGCAATACACCTGATCTTATACACAAGTTGAGGAGTTGATAACCCAAAACTATGGAGCGTAGCAAGGTTTAGGGTATGAATCTGCCATAGATTTATTCTTTACTGCATCCTCATCCCCTGACCCACATGGCCAAAGAATAGCACAAGCCATGAATCACCTGTACCATTGAGATCTCATTAATGAATCTTTAGGGTCTCTCGTAATTACAAAATCGGCTTGGAGAAGGATCAAAACCACGTGGAAAACACTGATCAAGAACTCCATGAAGGATGGACTAGTAGACTAGAAGGTCTGTGAAACCTCTACACTCTATGGGAAATGGGTTTTAGGGTACAAAACTGGCCATGAGGCCTAGGGTTTATTTAAAACAATCTTTGGGTGACTTTAGCAGTTGGCTCACTGTAACAAAAAACCCTACAAACTGTGGATTTATTTTAACTGGAAAAAGGGTATGGAAACTACAGAGAAACCAACTGTGGTAAACTCACTAAAACCCTAAACCACAAAGACAAATATATATATCTTTTAAACCCTAAAAGAATCCACAAGACAAGAAAACGATTTCAACTACCTACCTGTCAAGAAGCGAATACAATGTTGGGCTAAGTACAAGTTCCAGATGTTCTTTGTCGATTGGGTGTGATCCAAAATAGGGTTTGTGGTAAACAATTAAAAAATCACCACATTTATATAAAAATTTCTAAAACCATAATTAATACGGTGGTTCAGAAGCAATTAATTCTACGGGATTAAAAAACCATTTGATGCCAAATCCAAACTCGTTGCATGACATCGACATATGTTGGCATATTTCTCCAAGTTTTCCGATACATCAATGATAAAATGTGAGGTTTTCCAATAGTGTCAGCTATAAGTGACGAGTTCCTCCAACAATGTCGATGAAAAATCATCAAAGGATTCCACTGTATAAAGCGTTGACAAAACTTAGTGAGAACTTATGATGAATCTTAACATGTCAGAGGAACTTAAAGAAATATTTTGATGAATCTTAATGTGTGGGAAAAACTGAAAGATTCAAAGTGTCAACAAAACTTATGGAAAGGTTCTGATGAAGTTTTAACGTGTCGGTAGAACTTTGGAAAAAACTCATAACATTTGGCAGCAAGAAACTTTACAACAAATCAGAGTCAACTCGCAAGTAACTTGCGACTGCGTCAGAAAAACTCTTTGAGTTCTTCCAATACATTGACAAAAATTTCTTAGTTGACCCGATGTGTTAGAGAAACTCAAAGAACTCTTCCGATAGATTTGACTTGGTGAAAAAATGAGAAAAACTCCAAAACTTGGTAGCAGAACAACTTTGGCAAAAAATCGGAAGCAACTTACAAACGACTTGTGACCATGTCAGTAAAACTCACTAATTTTTTTGATACATAGGAAAAAATTGCTGAGTTGATATGATGTGTCGACAAAACTGGATGATTTGACTGGACATGCCAGGGAAACTCACTGATTTCTTTTGATGTATCAGAAAAACACGCTGAGTTCTTTCGATACATCTGTGTTGAGATTACAGCATCAAGAGTCATTCTCCAGTCTTGTAATATCAAGACAATAGGCTTGTGTATTCCTACGAGTATCCTCATATGATTGAGGTGGAAAGAAGGCTTGTGTAGTCCTATGAATATCCTCATATGATTGAGGTGGATAGTAGGCTTGTGTAGTCCTATGAATATTCTCATATGATTGAGGTGACAGTAGGCTTCTGTAGTCCTATGAATACCCTCATATGATTGAGGTGAACAATAGGCTTATGTAGTCCTACGAATATCCTCATGTTGTGAGGTGGTGTACTTTACTATGTAAAGTAGATATACTATATGATGTATGGCTAGTCATGGTCAACAAGTGCTACAAGTCAATTTTACATATTAGCTACCCCTACAGTGATTTACTTTAGTATATGACTATATGACCTGGGGAAATACATATGATCATAGGTTTGGAAACGATCTTATGAGTATGATATGATTAATTAATGAAGAAACACATGGAACATGCAAAGATATTTAATATAAGCATAGAGATAGAGAGAGAATTTGAATTGCAGTTATGGTAAAAAAGTTCAGTTAATTAAGGGTTCAACTTCTTAATTTATGCAAATGGTTATTGGAAATAAACACTAATGGAGATCCACTAGTTTTGTTCAGTTACATTCAGTTATGTTCAGTTACATTCAGTTCAACTCAGTTACATTTAGTTCAACTCATTTAACTACTCATTTAGAGTTAGTTAATTAATAGAAGGCGCATATCTTCATGTGGAAGATAATTATGGAGTGCCATCTTGACACCAGATCATTATGGGGTGCATGATTAAAGATGGATCAGTGTTCTAAGTGTTAACTAGTTGTTACTACATGCAACCATTATATTTTTGTTGTAAAACCTAATTTGACTTGTTATTAAAGTGCTATGCAGTTGGAAAGTGAGATACAATGTTCCATTCAATCTCCTCTCTTTGGTGCTCTCAGTGAAATAATATTCTATTATGTTGTAACAATTCTCTGCTACTAATCTATCATACTCAAAGATCGTTTGCTAGGTTTTTTATCCTCTAAATCAATAGAGGGTTTTCCCATGGTATATCTTGTGTTCTATGGTTTGATTTATGTCTTTGGATTATTGATGAGATTTATATGCACTATTATTATAGATTAAATTTTTAAAGTTGAAGTTTCTTCATATTTTTCTCAATCACTAACAGTTCGAAGAGAAACTTGAGTTTTAACTTAGTAAAGAAATTTCTTCCTTGACTCAAGGAAAAAAACTAAGTGTTAGGATTAACTCTTTGATTTATTTCTTTGGATTGTTGATGAGATTTATATGCACTGTTATTATGGATTAGAGTTTTAAAGTTGAATTTTCTTCATATTTTTCTCAATCACTGACAGTCCGAAGAAAAACTTGAGTTTTAACATAGTAAAGAAATTTCTTCCTCAACTCAAAGAAAAAAACTAAGTGTTAGGATGAACTCTTTAAGAAGGAAAACTTGTATAGGGAAGCTTAATATCAAAACATAAGGAGGGGCCCTAAAATGTAAAAAAAAAATTGGGGAAGCAATTGTAGCAACAACAATTGGAGATTGGTTGGTGAGCACAGATCTATGAAAAACTATCTTTGAAAAACAACAACTGCTACAGGGTACTTGAGTAAGGATATACAACAATTTATTTAATGCATTCTTTGAGATTTTTTAAGAAGTTATAATTTTCTAGGGATGTAGGATTTTGTGCATCACATTGATTGTAGTATTTTGGGGGTAGGGTAACTAGGTTTAGAAGTCTTGATAACTCTCTTGAGGACAAAATATGAGGTTCATTTTTCCTCTATATTTTGGTTGTCACCGGATATGACACCACATAATTGTAACAAATTTAGAGAGATGTATTCATTTGTTCCTTACTCCCATGCTATTCACATTATTTTGATGCTTAATGACATTTGTCTTTTGAGTATTCATTGATTGCTTCTTTTTCTTTGAGAAATTGATTTAGGTTCTTCAATCCATAATGTCATTTTTTGTGAGTTATAAACTTGTTTCAAGCTCATGGATGGAGAAGAACCTTTCTGAGCAATCTTTTTAATTTGTTGGTTTTATTTCTTCAGCATATCTGCTTTTATTTAGATTTCCTATATAGGAATTTTGACTCTTTTACTCTAAGCCTTTTGTCTTTCATTTGTAGCGTGGGATTATTTTGAATGCCATACATCTGTTAGTACAGATTCCTTTGTGTGGGTCTATCGCGGTAAGCTTCCTAGGACAAATATTAGTGTGAATATGGACAAAGCCCCAAGATACTATTCTAGACCTCATAAGACTTAGTTATTTTATAGGTTTTAACAAGACTTCAATGTGGATTTGAAATTGTCCTCCCTTTCTATAGTCTATTATTAATTAAAAAATCTCAACTTTGATATGAATCTTTCCACATATGTTTTTTTGTAGGAAGCTCTTGATTTACAAGACTTTTGTGATTATTCATAATCCTATGTTTTCAAGCGTCAAATGATTGAGTTGATTTATTCTAAAGTAAATCAGAAAAAGAAAGCAAAACAAAAAGGAAAACAAGAATAAAAAAGAATGGTTTTATTTATGTACAAAGAGATTCCTAAAAAGAACTAGGTGAAGTATTGCTTGAGAACAAGGCCATTAACAAGAAGGTTCTCTTCCTTCCCTTGTAAATATTGCAAACTTATAAGTTGAGGGGCCAAGCTTCATAGCAATCTAATAGGGTCCAACACATAGATGTTGAAATTTTGTATGTTTGTCCTTCTCGTCATGCAAGTGATCCCATTTTAAAACCAAGTCTCCTATTTCAAATTTCTCCTTCCCGTATTTTCACTTATCAAACCATGTTTTGACAATGTCCTAATATTGGTTAAATCTCTCTTTAGACTTTTGTCTGGATTCTTTAAGATTTAGCAGAGTATTAATACGCACTTGTAATATTTCACTACCAGATCCCCGTGAGGCTTGAGCTAATTACGAGGATGGGAGTAGAATGTTTGGTGGTAAAATAGATTATTTCCCATAAACCAAAGTATAAGGAGACACTCCTAAATAATTCTTTAGGGTGACCCTATCTGACCATAGTACATTAGGAAGTGTTGTGTGCCAATCTATTTGATTTTTAATAACACTTTTCTTTAAGATTCAGATGATATTTTTTTTGTTGATTATGCTAACCCATTTCCTCGAGGATAATAATTTGTTGAATAATGTAATTTTATTCTCCTTTCACAAGAAAATTTGGTTATCTTAATGGATGATAAATAAGATGCATTATCAAAAACAAGGGAAATTGGAACCCCAAACCTTGTCATAATGTTCTATAGCAAAAACTTAATGGCCACATCTTCATTCACTTTGTGCAGCGGAACCGCTTCAACCCATCTTATGAAATAATCCATAGCTGTGAGGATATAATGATGTTGTAGTGAAGAGTTGGGACTGATTTCCCCAATGATGTCTATACCCCACTGCTCAAATGGTTCTAGAATAATAACAAGTTGTAATGGACCAACTTATTTTGACAATTTACTTCCACTCCTTTGGCACACATCACATTTTATTGAATGATAATGAGCATCTTTGAATAGTTTTGGCCAATAGTAATCATCTATAAGAATCTTATTAGCGGTAGTATCTCCAGAGAAATGTCCTCCCACGGTGCTATCATGCAATTTATTGACTACTTTGGATGCATATTCCTCCTCAAGGAATCTTAGGAACACTCCATCGTATTTTTTTCTGAAGAGAACTCCGTTGATTATTTGGTAGGAGGATGACTTCAAACAAAGTTCCCTTCATTGTTTAGAGTTCCAATGCTCCGGTAAATGTCCTTACTGGAGGTAATGCAATAGATCCTTGTACCAAGATTTAGGAGTAGTAAATATGGGACATACATCAATCATGTTTAACTCCGCTTCATTCTCACAATCACAATATTTGTTAGTATGACCTTCCGTAAGAAGCTTACATAGCGTAATACTCCAAAAATTCATAAAAAATTAAAATTTTTCATATAACATAAAATGTTTGCGGTCATCACTATTTAGGAAGAATTTGACTGCTACCTTAAACATTTTTTTAACTAGAACTGATTCGTTTGTTAATCTCTAGTTCTACATACTTCTTGTTTTAATTCCTAATTCATTGTTAAGGATTTGATTTAGGAGGTTATGATTTGGAATAACAGGAATTGAAACATCTGTTTAATTTCTAGTCCTAAGTTTGTTTTACAGTCTTATGAAAGTAAGAAAGAACTTCAATTGAGATCGAGGCTTACTTAGCTTATAGCTAATGCATTGAAGTGATGCTTCTTTTATAGGTAAGAAGTTTGTTACAAGTTTCCAGATCGAGATTATTATCTCAACTAGCATAAAATATAATGCTAGTAAATTTATTTATTTTACAACTTTGAGCAATAAATGAGCTATCGTTGATCTGTAAATTAATGTTCCAAAAGGTTTCTAGAATAAAAGTATTTTTAGTAAACTGAGCCTAGTTTAGTTTCTCTTCTATTTTGTTATAATGATATCTTGTTCATTCAACATTCATAATTCTATTTTCAGTTTAATTCCTGTATGTAACACTAGTGAAAGGCATCTTGTATAGCAGTTTCCTTTATTTATTTACTTGATGCTGAGTTAAACTCCAGAGTATTAGTTTCCACAAATAATGAGTTAAATAAACCTAGGAAAACCTATGATATAAGTACCGTCATAAAGTATATTGACTCATAAACATACATAAAACTAATACCTAGTGCATAAGATAGTTTACTAACTATTCTAGTACTTACCAAATAGAGATGCACTAATACAAATTGTATTTCTTTAAACTATAGTATTATTGCTTTTTATGTAAGGAAGAAAGAATTATTTTCTATAAAAATATATCCCTTTTAACCTTTGTATAATCCTCATCACATAGGGTGTTATTGATAAACAAATCACTAATATCTTAAAATGATACTAGTTTAATACCTAGACTAATGTTCTAGATATGCATTTTTCTTTAGTTGCAAGTATATACATATAAATGATTTTTAATTGTTATATCTTCCTAAATATGTTACAAGCAATTATTTATTATGCAATTATCATTGAATAGTTTCTAGCATAGGTTATTCTTAAACCTTTTCAACGATTATAGATCATACTATGAACCCTAGTATAACTACTACCTTCCTACATTATTTGTTAGGGATATAACAAGCATAAAACCATTATAAAGGATAGTGAAAGTTATGACAAGGTTATAAAACAGTTTATTTGTCATACACTATTATGTACAGGATTGCTCCAAGAGGTTTCGATCTATAACATAAAACCCACCTTTCGCAAATAATTCTTGAGCCATGTGGTAAATGCTCATTGGATAGGGTTTTGACCTTTGGAAAAATGACCATATAAGTTCTTCTAAACCCTAAAAACTTGCATTTAGCTATCTTTTTACATTGCTCTGGAAAGGGAGGGCTGCAGGCTCATGGCCAGATGGCCTGACTATCACTCCATTGTGTGTAAGCTACCTTGCCAATAGTTCTTTTTTTATGAAAGAGATTTATTTGACCATGCCCTTTGTTCTGTGGAAGAACCCTTTGTCGCCGTAACCATTTCTTTTTGTGAAAGTGGTCTTCATCTTCGTTATTTAGCTTCTGCATGAGCTATCCTTTCGCACTGTGTGTGGGTAAGACTCTTTAATAAGAGTTCAGTGTTTGGTTTACCCCCACGTTGATTTGGGATTTCTTGTTAGGATTTCCTGTCAAAGCCTCTTTCATTGCTTGGCGTAAAGGTTCTATTGGAAAAGGTCTATTCTCATAACCCATTTCATGGCCAAGGATAGTTTCTTCAGGTGAGGAAAATGTTTTGTAAAAAATATAATTATTATCCCCTTCTTCGTAAGCTATTAAATTTATTATTTATAAGTTTCTCACTGTGTGTTTTGTTTAAATTTGTGTAGGTTTCAAATGGATACTCCAAGCTAAAAATAGAAGCCATAAAACACCACACAAGGAATTTCTAGGCTTCGTGACCCTTCACGTAAGACTCGGTCTTGCTTGGGGTTTTCTCTTGCAATGGTTGTATGCTGTGTTTGTTAATATTTCCCATTTGATTTTGGGTTCTACTTGGCCATGGTTACACTATGTTGTGTTCGTTTTGGAAGGCCATGTGGCTGATACTGTGATATGTTGTTTAAGAGTTCTTCGAAGCTCTCGTGCTTGTTTTGTGTTGGAAAGCTTGGGGATTTTGTGGCCATAGTTTTGATTTCAGTATAATTCTTGTATATAGGATTTGTAATCCATGACTCTGTTTGTAAAAGGCCATAGGGCCATAACTGATATGATTCAGTAATGCTAGGGTTTAGATGTTATTTTTATTTTTAATAAGCTCAAAGCTTACTATTTGTAATTATATTTTGATAATATAAATATATTATGGTTTAAAGAAGATGTTGGCAGCTGTAAGAGTCTTATTGGTTCTGGTTTTACTTCAAATCTGTTTAAATTATCCTAAAATGGAGTTTTTGTTATTGTAAAATTGATCTTTATTTTTATTATGTTTAAAACTAAAATGAAAATGTTTTAGACAATTAGTTTTTAAAATATAATTGATTTCATTGTCAATAATATTTACTTAAGTAAGTATAAAAAAAAGGTTGTTTATCAAACCTAAGTTTTTACTATATTTTTCTGGGTTATTATATGTTGAAAGGTCTTTTAGATACTTTCTCCCAGTTTATAATTATCACACAGTGTTAACACTGTTTCTTGTGGATAATGTATATAATTTTATATATTTAGTTGTTAGATTCTTGTGGTTATGCAATTGAAGAAATGTATGCTTATATTAGTTTAAGGGTGAAATTGTAAAATCCTTCTGCTAAAGAAAGAGAAGGTAAAGATATTCCTGTTTTTTATAGTTTTTCTTCAATTAGGTTTTGTTTATAAAACCTTAATTAAGTTTAAATGGTTTCCTAGTTAGTATTGATTTATAATGTTATTTAATTGCATTATCACGGTAAATTAAAATAGTAATTTCATTATAACTTGCATGAAAATATCACAGTAAATTTCTAGGCTTATTTACTATTTCTTTTTATGTTAACCCTACTTATTTACTATAATAATATTAAACTTATAGTAAATAATCTATCAATTTTATAAGTAAATACATAGACTAAGTTTATTTACCTTTCTAATTCTTTCCTAGAGACATATTTGTTTATATTATTATAGAATACTCTATCTAAGGAAACATCTAAAATAGAAAGGATTAATCATAGATGTTACTAAGTCTTACAAAATTTGTAGAAGGAAATAAAACACATTCATGTATACTTCATTCGATTATTTATCTGAAGTTAATCAAACCTACTATACTAGAGTACTACCTTTAAAAAAGGGTGTGCAAAAATACAGTTGGGTATTTTTTTTCTATCTATTAGTAAAACTCGAAATTATTCTAATCATTTACCCTAATCTATCTAATATAGTATTTCACAATCTTTTCATAGTAAAAGTATTTCTTTTAACTAACCCTAGTAGTAACAGAACATAAGCATAACATAATATTACTTCAAATCAATCCTTCTAGATGTAAATAAACAATTATAAAGCTAGATAAATCGTGTAGAACCTACAAATGTAGAAGAGGTGACAAAAGCTGAAGGAACATGTTCCTCTGAACCAAGTCCTGGATAAAAGTTAAACTGCAAATCTTAGAACCCCAGAGCTTGTCTCGTGGTCCACCTGGTAGAAGTACTGGGTGAGAGATGTAGTTTAATAATCCTCTGCAACTCTACTAAGTGTTCAACAGTCAATCAATTCTAAATACAACAGCATGAAATCATGTTAGAATAGTTGCACTAGTTCAGGTCTTCAGTAGTTTCAACTGAAAACATACTTCAGCTAGTCCCCTCCATCAAATTTTTTGTGCACTTCCTTCACTCAAAATGTTCACAAGTCAAGAATGAGCAGCCTCAGCTGTCTTCAATGGGAAGTTTTATTAGCATGCTTAGGTCTTTTAGGTCATTTTTCACTTAATGAGCCACCTACTCTTGTTCCACTTTCTTGGGGAACATGACCACAAAAATAGGGAAGTTTCTTCCTGCAACATCTATAAGTAGTTTGAGGATGCTGCCAAGTGTCAATATGCTCTCAACCTAGCCTACTCCACCAAGTGACCATTAAAACACTCATTTCACAGCTTCCTTAAGATGTTGTCTCATCTTTAATTTATTTGTTAATAAAATATTCAGCAATTACATTCAATTATCCTTGACCCCACTTGGTCATTAATTAGAAACTTTATAATAAAATGTAGTATAATGTTTCTTAAAACATAAATGTTTTTGCAAATTGGGGAATGTGACATACACACCCTCTTAAATTATAACATCGTCCTCGATGTTATTTATTCTTTGTCCCCAGAATTTCCTTGGAACAGAAGTGGATATGAATCCCACATATCAATATCCAATTCCTTGGTGCTTTCTTCTAGACTAAGGTGCTTCTGTTGCCCCTTCACTTGACCAATGGTGCGATTCCGAGGCAAGTTCTCCCCCCTTTTGAGGATACAATCCGGTTCTACCAAAAAATATCTGTTGGGTTCCACCTACACATCATTCCAATTTATAACATGAATATCATCATGTACATATTTATTTAACACAGAAATGCGAAAAAAATTATGAACCTTCAAATTTGGCGGTAAAGCCAATTGATATGCGACATGTCCTATTTTGGACAGTATCTCAAAATGTCTGCAATATTGGGCTGCTAACTTAGCACAACCTCCTAATCTCAGAGAACTCTTTTTAGGCCTTACCTTAATAAATACATGTTCACCAACCTAGAACTCTTATTGAGTTCGTTTAAGATCTGCTTGACTTTTCTATCAGTCTTGCGCAACTTTCAAGTTACCTTGCACCTGTATTACAATTAAATCCATCTCTTTTAATAGTTCAGGTCCTAATATTAACCTTTCAACTAGATTACTACATGAAATGGGGGTATTGCACTTCATGCCATCCAAAATTTCAAATGAACTGTATTTTGCTGAAGCTTGGTAGTGATTGTTGTAAGCAAACTCTACCAAGTGTAAATAATCTTCCCATTTACCTGGTTGTTCCTTAACATACATTCTGAGCATATCTTCCAATACCTGATTTACTCTTTCAGTCTGTCCATCCATCTGAGCATGAAAAGAGGGACTGAAATTTAAAGTAGTATTCAGTCTTTTAAACTTGGGGTCTTTGTTTGAAATTATTACTTTCGGTATCCCTTGTAGACAAAAAATTTGTTTGAGGAATATATCAGCAATATTAGCAGCCTTGTAAGTGGTTTTTATAGGTATAAAATGAGATGCTTTACTAAGTTTATCAACAACTACCATTATCAAGTCATTCAAATTTTGATTTCTTGGTAGTCCTGTAATAAAATCAAAGTTGATTATTTCCCACTTCTACCTAGGGACAGGAAATGGATGAAGTAACCCGGCTAGATGCTGGAGTTTAGTCTTAACTTGCTGACATTCAAAGCACTTCGCAATGTATTCTGCCAGTTCATTCTTCATGTTTGGCCAAAAATAATCCTTCCTTAACATGGTTATAGTCTTCTGATAACCAAGATGTCTTGAGTAAGGAATCTTATGAATTTTGTTTAAAATCAGTGACTTAATCTTAAGTACATTAGGTATATACAGTCTGTCTTTATATAGTAATAATCCTTTTCCGTTTAGACTATACCCTCTACTTAAACTTTCAATGAAATTTTCCGTTACTTTTGCTTGTAATTTCTGATAATTTTCATCCAATCTTACTCCCTCTAGTTGTTCTTATAAATATGTTTTATAGGTGCTGATTGCTGCTACAAAATTTAGTTTTGCATTTCTTCTTAAAGCATCAACAACCTTATTTCCTTTTCCCTTAATATGTTGTATTTCAAAATCCTACTCAGTAAGGAAAGCTAGCCACCTAGCTTGCCTTGCGTTTAAGTTAGGTTGATCCAACAAATACTTTAATCCTTTATTATCTATCATTAATATAAACTTTCTTTTGATTAAGTGATGACGCCACATCTTCAAGGCATGTATGAAAGAAGCCAATTCTAATTCATAGGTTGCATAGTTTTTCTCATGAATCTTAAGCTTCCTAGACAGATATGCAATGACATGTCCTTCCTGAGTTAAAACTCCACTTAAACCATCGTTGCATGCGTCAGTACAAACTATAAAGTCTTTATTATGATCAACAATTCTTAATATTGGTGTAGTAGTTAGTAATGCTTTTACTTTTTAAAACTTTCTTCACACTTTTGAATCCACTCGAATTTCTTCCCTTTCTTCTGTAAAGAATTTATGGGTTTTGCAATTCTTGAAAAACCGTCGATGAATCTTCGATAATAGCCAGTAATCCCCATGAATGACCATACGTTAGTTGCATATTTTGGGATTGGCCATTCTTCGATTTCTCTTATCTTTTCTGGATCAACAAATATCCCTTCTTTAGTCACTACATGACCCAAATACTATATTTTATCCTTAAATAAATCACATTTACTAAATTTTGCATAAATCTGATGTTCTCACAATTATTGTAAATTTTTTTTGATGTGCTCCTCATGTTCTTCTTTAGACTTTGAATAAATTAGAATGTCGTTAATGAATACGACCACAAATTTATCAAGGGAATTATGCATTACATTATTCATTAGACACATGAAGATAGTTGGGGAATTATTAAGCCCAAATGGCATGACAACAAACTCATAGTGATGAGATCTGGTCATAAAAGTTGTTTTAAAGATTTATTCATCTTTGATCCAGACCTCATGATAACCAGATCGTAAATCAATCTTTGAAAATACAGTCGCTCCACGTAGCCGATCGAATAGATCATCTATGTGGGGAAACGGATATCTGTTTTTAATAGTCATTTTATTAATTTGACGGTAATCTATACATAAACATATAGTACCATCCCTCTTTTTAACAAAAATAACAGGTGCTCCCCAAGGAGACACACTAGGTCTGGTATAATTCTTATCAATAAGTTCTTTTAAATGTGATTTTAATTCATTTAATTCCAATATATTCATCCAATAAGGGGCTTTTGAGCTGGCCACTACAGCAGGTACCAACTCAATAGTGAATTCTAACTCACTTTTCGGAGGTCGTGCTGAAATTTATTCTTGAAATACATCCGACTACTCCCTTAGGATTGGAATGTCTTCCAGTTTTAGTTTATCTTCGTTATGAGTATTTTCTTCATTAATTACCATTACAGTAAAGGCTTTAAAACCCTTCCAAATAGCTCTCTTTAATTGCAAAGTAGAGATATGTCTTATAGCTATTTTCCTACGGATTCCTCTTACATTTACTGTTTCTCCATCATTATTTACAAAATAAAAAGTTTTATCGAATAGTTCAGAAATACCCTATGTTTTTATAACCATGCCATACCAATTAAAATATCATAAGAACCTAAAGGAAGTACATTAAGTTTCACAGAGGTTTCAAACTGTTCCATGTTTACATTACAATCCTTAACAAAACAAATCACCTTTCCTTTTGCGCGAGTAGCTAGATGAACTAACAATGATTTTGCAATTCTTTCTATTGATAACTTGCATTTTTCTACTAAATTAGATAAATATAACTTAAGCAAGCCCCTAGGTCAATTAAAATAGATATAGGTGTTTGATTCAACTTAACTTCCACTTCCACTATGGAAGTTTGATAATCCAAATGCGTATTTTCTGGTGCTGCATTGATCCTGGGCATTGTCCTTGCTAGATCACCAACAGTCATCTCCTCCTGCACCGTATGTATGTTGCTGATAGTCTTCTTTTGGTTGGGGCAAACTGATGGATAATGAGGACCATTACATTCCCAACATTTTATTAGAAGTTTCATTCATTATTCTTGGTGTAATTACTGTGATTATTAATAGGTTCTTTATTTCTAGGGCCATTTGGATTTAACTATAAATTACCTTTATTCCCTTGGAAATTTTTATTAGGAAAATTTCATGTGTTATTATTCCTAAAACTACAGTTAGGTACGAAACCTTTCTTCTTTTGTTCAAAATTATTAGATCTTTTAGCCTTCGAGTTTGACATACTTTCCTTTTTGCGATTCTGCTCATATCAAAAATTCACCTTTCACATAGCCTCCTCCAAGGTTTTTGGACTATCATATTCATTTCTATCTTTTATATGAAAATGTAAATAGCTTAGAAACCGTTGTACCTTAGGCTTCTCATCCACAATGTAAGGCACATATCGAAGAAGATTTAAAAATTTACTTTTTAGTTCTTTCATGTTCATTGTTCCTAGCTTTAGTTCATGAAATTCCTAAGCTCACTCTTCATAGTATTGTTTTGACAAAAAATTCTTTTTAAAATATTTTTTTTAACATACTCCAGTTAATGTTCTTTTTCTTAATACATTTTACTCATTTTAGGTCATGTCACCAAATATCTTCCTTCCCAGTTAGGTTATAAGTGGCCATTCTCGCTTTTAGCTGATTAGAGTAATTCTAAATTTGAAAATATTTCTTCATCCTAGACAACCATGATTCAGCCTCTTCTCCCTTCTCAGTTTCACCATTGAAAGTTTATGGTTTTATTTTCTTAAATTCTCCTGAAATTTATTCATAAGGATTAGATTTTCTTTTTCTTGAATGATGATTATCTTCACTAATATCACTAGTATACTGATAATTATTCCTATGTGGATCGCCATAAATCTTAGAGGATGAACTACTTTTGATTTTAGACTTTTTTATTTTGTCTTGGTAGGACATATCTTCAAATCCCGTATGCTTATCTTTTTCTTCATTCTGAAATGTTTCCATCAAGATCTGATTCAACTCCTCATGAGCTCTCAGAACTCTTTCATTTTCCTTTTTGACTGTTTCCATCTCATTTCTTAATTCTTTAACCGTTTGTAATAATTCAGAAGAGTTATTAGTTATTTCTTCTTGAACTTGTTCTTTTCTTAAATTACTTAGTTCATTAAATGGGGACTCTTCATCTGCATATTCCTCCAGTATTTCCATACCTACAGTTTAGCTTAGAATTTTTTTCTGGAAATAACATTTCAAAAAGAAGAATAATAATCAGTATGCATGCATTCAATTTACTGTTTATCTATGTAGGTTGAGCCACATCCAGGCCTAGTGTCTGAACTTGTGCTCTGATACCACATGTAATACTCCAAAAATTCATACAAATTTTAAAAATTTCATATAACATAAAATGTTTGCGATCGTCACTACTTAGGAACAATTTGACTCTTAACGGTAACCTTAAACAATTGTTTAATTAGAACTGATTCTTTTGGTAATCTCTAGTTCTGCATACTTATTGGTTGAATTCATAATTCATTGTTAAGAATTTGATTTAGGAGGTTATGATTTGGAATAACAAGAATTGAAACTTGTGTTTAATTTCTAATGCTAAGTTTGTTTTACTGTCTTATGAAAGTAGGAAAGAACTTCAATTGAGATCGAGGCTTACTTAGCTTATATCTAATGCAGTGAAGTGATGCTTCTTTTATAGGTCCTTTATAGGTCAGAAGTTTGTTACCAGTTTCCATATCGAGCTTATTATCTCAACTAGCATAAAATATAATGTTAGTAAATTTATTTACTTTACAGATTTGAGCAATAAATGAGGTATCATTGATCTGTAAATTAATGTTCCAAAATTTTTCTAGAATAAAAGTATTTTTAGTAAACTGAGCCTAGTTCAGTTTCTCTTCTATTTTTCTATAACCATATCTTGTTCATTCAACTTTCATCATTCTATTTTCAGTTTAATGCATGTATGTAACTCTAGTGAAAGGCATCTCGTATAGCAATTTCCTTTGTTTATTTACTTGATGCTGATTTAAACTCCAGAGTATTCATTTCCACAAATAACGAGTTAAATAAACCTAGGAAAACCTATGATCTAAGTACAGTCATAAAGTATATTGACTCATAAACATACATAAAACTAATACCTAGTGCATAAGATAGTTTACTAAGTATTCTAGTACTTACCAAATAGAGATGTACTGATACAAATTGTATTTCTTTAAACTATAGTATTGCTGCTTTTTATGTAAGGAAGAAAGAATTATTTTCTATAAAAATGTATCCCTTTTTAACCTTTGTATAATCCTCATCTCATAGGGTGCTATTGATAAAAAATCACTAGTATCATAAAATGATACTAATTTAATACCTAGACTAATACTCTTGTCAAAACCCCAAAATTTCATAAAAATTTAAAATTTTTAAGATAGCATTAAATGTCTAAATACGCAGTTTACTAACTACTAGTGGTTAGCAGAAAATGAAATAGTCTAACACTTCGTATTAATCATTTTCATATTACGTTAACTAATACAGCTTTCATGTTTGTGTAAAGTATAAGAGATGGATCTGCACACAAATTTCTTTCAGTTGTACTAATAAGTTTACTTTTTGGCTAGTAGGTGAAATCTATGTTTGAAAACTTGGGCTTACTTAGCATTTATGCTAACGCAGATGGACTACTGGTTCTTATAGGTTAACAAGTAACGTTCGATCGAGTAGGATTTTAATTCATAAAGTAGCAAGAAGTATATCTGTTGCTTGTAAAATGTTAGTAATTAACTGACTATTTAAAAGCAAGCTCTAATGAGGTAAAGTAACTGTCTTTTATTTCATGAAGGACTTCTATCAATCTAGATAGTAAAGAATTCCAATAGAGTACATGTTTCTATTTTGTCGCTAGCATACTAGTTATGGAAATTATCAACCTCTTACTTGTATGTAAAATAAAAATGCTCACTAACAAGTTATAAAATTCCGTACTTCCATTATCGCCTTGTTTCATATACTATAGCAACAATCTATATTACCATATTATTCTATAATATACCAAACTGATTGTTACTTGCATGTTGTAGGAATCTCAATGCTTGGAAATCTCTTTGACATTATAAGTTTGGTTATTATAATTGAATGCTTCACTGCATAATGGAATACTATCTATCATTACTTTCATAAGACTAAGTCATAGGTAATATATTATCAGTGTTATTCCAATGATTATCGACCTTGAGCATGGTTTATTCCATTGTGATTTACTATTACCATAATGCATCACTTATAATAAGTTAATGTTTATATTATCTATTATGGTAGATTTTTCTACCTAGAGCTTTTAATCTGAATTTTAGCCTAAGTGTAAACTAATATGATCCAGGTTCTTATATTATGCTAAGAACATATATAAATAAACAATCCCATACTATCTTTGCCAAATAAAGATAGAGCATAATATTATTACTGACCAGTTGAGTAAGCAACTATTATCTATGAGAGCTTATATCAAGGTCGAGCCTTGTAATTGTAATGTTTAAAATACTTTTACTATTTTATTCAAACTCCATATAATATAACCACCCAAACCGTCGGTTTACAAGTGATAAGTTTGGAATATAAAATGTGCATATTTTATCATCGTTTTGCAAGTATATAAATCTAAGTATAATTAGAAAGGTCCTAAAGTATGATCGACACTTGGATTATCCAAATGACAAGGTTGTTACAACCTTTCACTAAGGTCAAGGTTAATCAATACACAATCTTGATGCTATCATACATTATGATATAGTTTATGTATGAACATTGGTGAGATATATATAAGCGTACTCCATAGTTTGTGCTTGGTTTGATTAAATCGTTGTTTTAATCATTCAATGATTGAAATTGCAGATGAACTATAGACTCGACCCTTGCATGGTTAAAAGTATTGGAAGGCATGTGGTCACCTCCTGTCCATGTATTGGCGATATAAAAATCTTGTAAACCCTATTTGTTTTGTCATTTTCCTCCGAAGTTCTCGCTAGCCTATGGGCTGCACTGTGAAGTTTCCATGGTGACCGTGAGGGTTGTTCCTCTACTAGCTTGCTCCAAGGCTTTTGTTTGACATTGCTATGGTTTTCCTATGCTTGGTATTGGTTTCCAAACTTCTTAGCTGTGAAATTTACCATGCGAGTATTTACTGTGTTTTTTTCTTATGTTTGGCTCTCGACTGTCCAAAGCTCAGTTCTGCTCTCCTTCATGACCTGTCACTACATTGTGAAGCTAAGATTATTTTCTATCCATCGTGATCCACATTCGTCGTAGGGTTTGGATATTTTGTGGGTGCATTGCAGCTGGTGACAATCTTTTCGCTGTTCGATACTCTTTATTTACAGGTAAATATATCTCAGTTTTTTTTTACAATGTAGACTCTGTCAAATTATGAACATTGTTAGTTTTTTTTAAAGTTGAAGAAATGAGCCTTGAACTAATGCTCAGTAGCATTAATTGTATAGGAACCATGGCCATTCCAAGCTTCGGTGAAAGACACATGACCATCATCTTCAAGGGCTTCATGGCTTTAACCAGTAAGCCCTGAGTTCATATGGGTTTCGCCCTACTTGTATTTAGGGTTACTGAAGGAGAACTCCATGCTTGGAAGCATGCTCGGTCTCTTTGTTTAATAGGAGGTTTTAATAATTTGTTTTCAATTTTAATGTTATAAACCATTTCTTATGATGGTGGGTTATACCGGCCTTGAGTTGTGTGATGTATCTTGGTTAAGTTTTTTCAGCCTTACGGCCTGTCAATGTAATACTGTAAAATACCACTTGTACCTAAATGCGTTAAGTGATGTGCTTGTGAATTAGGTGTCTAAAAAACATGATTATTAACCTATTCCACCAATAAGCCTTTGAATAACATCACCATTATGAAAAGAAGAAAATAAACATGCATCACATAAACCTACAACTGAGACAACCATATTCACGTGGTTCACCTCGTCCATGAGGCTACATCCACCAATTTATTTATTCTTTTTATTTCTTTATCAAAAGTAGAGTACTTACAAAGTCACGGCTCATCCATGGCCGGTTTACCTTACCTTACAATGTGTAGCGCTCTGCCTAACAGTTAGAGCACTGTTTCCAATTCTCTGTAATGTTCTCTATCAAAACATTTAGATTGTATTATAGATTTATATCCAAGTCTGTTCT
>LPNX010224203.1:110171-182890 GCA_001517045.1 Pseudotsuga menziesii
ATATTTTCGGATGTGGAGATGGACGCCATTTTCCCCACGAGATCCTGGTTCTCAAGAAAAGTAATACTTCCGGTGTCTGGATTGATACCTGATGGGTTGTCTTCATTTCTAAGTTTGCTATAAAGGAGCACACACTTTGTTCTTGATTGATACTGAAATACAAATTAATCACTGCTTATTTTTCTTCCAATTGATTCTACTGCGTATTGCTGGGGCAATTAAAAACTGTTTTCTTCCAATTGATTCTACTATGTATTGCTGGGGCAATTATAAACCTACAGTAGTTTAGAGCAACTCGAGTGCTCATAGAGAGGGGTAATTTATAAATTTTGTTCTTTTGAAAATAAAATAAAGAATCTTATTACAAAAGTTTTTAAAATATAATTAAAAATTAAAGATATTGTAAAGTACAACTTTCTAAAGATCCAAAAACTGTGACGCTTAATCTAAGAAATCCTAGAAATACTTTATTGTATTCATTATTAAATCTCACAATGCTGAAAGAACAATAAATTGAAGTTTATTTTTCCCATTTCTAAGTTTATTTTTCCCATTTCTTTTGGGCCAGATTGACAAACCCTCTTAATATAGCAGCAGACTTTTCTGTCAGTACTGAAAAATAAATTAAATCCCTGATTCTACCAGTAAAATTTACCCTGAAATCACAGAGAGCTGAAAATGAATAAATCTCTGAATCTAAGCAAATATATAGTTAAAAGTGGACAATTCACACAAGCCAAACACCGTGAGTGAGCAATTAGCCAACAACCCTAGTGATTCAAAAGTAGTAAAAAATTTGCCCCCTAAACCTACCCTTCCGTGGCTGGGCAGCAGATTATTTTTTAATTGCTAGTTATGCCGCTGGGGCTGCTGGTTGTGTATAATTGTCAGTCTGGAAATAATAATAATGTTGGAAATAATCTATTTTGCTAAATCAAATTCAGAGTTCGAGAACCCAGCAGATAGATCATATGCTTCCGACACTAGAGAAACAAGGACAAAAGGGCTCTATTTTAAAAGACTCTTAGCTCGCTCGCCCCCCTTAAGGAACAGTGGTGAAAAGCACTCTTTCATTGTGCGCTGAGAAATTAATTTATATCAGAACTATTTAGCTTTTTCCAACAGAAGCAATTGAAAACAGGTTCTAATCAGAATAACAGAATTATCTGTAGAAGAGGTCTTTATAATCTCTTGTAAACACATCTTGATTCTCTTTTAATAAGTCGATAATTTCTCTTGTATGCTTCTCCGACCAATAATCTCCTATCTTTGGTCTCCCATCATTTGAGATGTGGACTTCCACTGTTTTTATTTCTGCGTTCATCCATTCAGGGGCCTTTGACCCATCTAACCTCCTTTAACCCTCTTAGATCTCATTGTATGAGGCTGGGAAGTCTAGTTGGTATTCTTCTTCTTTTACAGGGTATTTTTCTGCTTTTACTTTTAAGACAGACCTTATCTTTTTCTGGACCTCTGGATGTTCCTTCTTCAATCTAAAGCTTTTTCTGCTCATAAATATATGTTATCCCTTCTAACTTCTGAGCCATACGTGCAGCTTTGGGTGTGGAGGATGGAGCTTATATATATACACCCTGTCACGATTACAATCCAAGTGCGTCCAGTACTAGTTATTATATAATGTGATATTTCGGCGGGCATCAAAGCCATGTATTTCAATTCATAAATTATATGATTTTGCTTTTCCAGTAGTAATTTAGGTAAAATGCTGAAACATATATTTTATGATAATTTAGTCAAAAGAAGTGAGGAACGTCGATTCTCTTTCACTTTTAGGTCGATTCTTAAAATTATAATATTGCTACTTCAGTTGAAATTTTGTTACAGGTCGAGGCGCGACTAAAAGGAGTTTAAACAAGAATAATGGGAATTTATACCATGTCTTCCTTACACATTATATCGTGTCATACGACAGGATTCTCTTCAATTTTATTTGCAGTTTATTTACAGACAGGTAATTTGTGCTCGAAGGAATCTATAGTTCAACTCATGCGCTAGCCAGGGCTTTAAAAGTTGGAGTTTAGGGTTGCTGCGCTCATTAGGGTATAGGGTTTTGGGTTGCAGCATACATTACTGTAACCATGCTAAATCAACAAGTTACAGTATTGCTATCAAAACAAAACATGGGCAGACAAAATTCGTTTATTCACATCAACGCATAATTTGTTTAATTAATTGACCTAGTTGCTTTCGATCTGAACTCACAACCCTTGCAAAAGAAAGCTTTAATCGCAGTAAACTTTTAATGGAAGCATCTTACCTGATTTTTTTTTCCAAACGCAAAAGTTCTTCAGGCTATCAAATAAAGTTGGACTAGCAGGCGAGAAAATATCTGCTGTAAATTGTTGCCAGCCAGCTAGGTTCTCCATTTCAGCTCAGAGAATTGATTTAAATAAGACTAGCTATTAATATAATAAATTATATTACACGGACCAACCCGACCTGGGTGTCAGCCCCCCCCAACCTGATGCCTGTTTAGGATTCAAGAATGTAAACTGCCGAAGTGTATGTACTGAATCAAACAATCTTGAAAGATGGAAAGAGTGAATGTCACTGATGATCAAATCATCCATGTAGGAGTTAGGTATGAAGTTTAAACTATTTTCAGTGTCATCCCAAACCTAACATGGAGAGCTGTAAAGGGCTACTTTCTTTATTATTACAAACTAGTGTCGTGGAGAGTAACCTAGCAGACAGTTAGTTTTAAAATTATCGAACAAATATTATTTATTTTCTAAAGTATCGTTGGGCATAAATAAGATTATGATCTCTAATATATTTTATTTGTCTAAATAATTCAATTGTTTGCCATTGCTTTACCCCAAACAAATAATAAAAAAAAATCACAATAACTTCACGGTGGGTTGTTATTATTTATAATATATTTTTAAAGCGAGTATTATTTCTTTTTCTTTGCCGCGTTGCTGTCACCGAAGAGGCCACACGGCCTTACCTGGTTATTGCACCGTCAATGTAAGATATAAAAAAAAATTGTACAAGGTAAGGTTTGACGAGGAAGCTTTGCTGCAGGATATAATCGCACGTAGCAAGGCCAAGGGCCCATGAGAAAGGCTGGGCTGCATGCATGCCAGGCGGGATGCATGCATGCCAGGCGGGCTACATGCACGCCCTCCTCCAGTACTCCCTAGCAGGGTGCCTCCCAACAAAAGGAGGTCCCTCCTTCCTCGCGCGCGACGGCCATTTGGCTGAATGCTGTCGTTGAAGCCTAATCCCTACAGGACGCATATCAAGAGCTCTTCGAATAGTTTTTAGTTAGATTGCCTCACCTTTAGCTTGTGGCCATAACTATGCGGCACAGCTCTGTCATGGGGGCAAACATTCATTGCAGCGAAGAAACGTGGAGGGCAATTTGCAGAAGTTTCCTTTGAGATTCCCCTCTAAAGATCTTTCGCCACATTTCAACTTCATGCAAGATAAATCACCGTGCAGAAATTGATTGAAATCCTTCAGCTGTTAACGTGTTTGGTAATATTTTGGGATGAAGGCCATTAGGTTTTGTGGGTCTAGTCAAATTATTGGTATTAGCCGTCTGTCTAGCTATTTAAAACTGCTTTACAGGTCGTCTTCTGGCTGTAAGCAATCTTTCTACCGGTCGCAGGAGCAAGGAGAAGGCGAAGGTAAGAATCTGTATAGCTGTCAACATGTTGACCTTAAAAACTTGGCAATGTAGTTGCCGACATGAATTTGATCATTATTTCATACCGACATGAATTTGACCATTATTCTAGATCTCTTTTAAGATTTTAAATGTTTTATAAAGAAATTAACTAGCAACGCCCAAACAATAGCTAGGGTCTTATTTTTGTTAATAAAAATTGAAAAAGCAATTTATAAAAATACATGATATTAAATAAATTAATATAAAAGTGTGGTGCATTATCAAACTAACTCCATGTATGAAACTTTGGTAAGCATTAAAACAAGTGAAGCCGATAATCCTTCAATTTAATCAACAACATCATTTTATATTCAAGTGAAACCGATAATCCTTCAATTTAATGGTCGCACGGAGTTCAGGTTAAAAAGAGCGCTGGAGAGATTTAGGGATTTGATGCTGCTGTTGAAAATTATGCTCCTGTATATATATATTTTTTTGACACATGGTTTTTATTTCTGCGATAAGCTGTTGGATTCATGATCGAAAGTCGGGCGATTACCATTTCAGGGTTTTTGACGAGGTGATAAAGTCCAGGTTTTGAATCTACCCGTATCATTCTTTTGTCTTTGGCATTTAATTTGCCCACATGAAGTTGCACTAAGTTTTAGCGGGGAGGTCTCTGATGCTTGGCTAACTCTAATGAAGAAATCATATATTTTATATGTTTTTTTTTTTCTCTCTGCTTTTCGAATTCGGCTTTAGAAATTCCTTTGATGAGTAGCTCATAAAATATGTTCAGGGTCAGGGTTTGTTTAATATTTAAACTAAAATTGCCTTAGAAGCCAGGAGCTGGCTATATTGTATTGTATCTGATAAATTCTTTTGCATTTATTCATGCATGCTCCGCGAGGCTCTTAGAGAACACAAGGGCTCTGAGAAATAAATCTGTGATATTTATGCGGAGGCTTCCCAAAGGTTGTTTTCACACATTATTCTCTCCATCTGTTGCGGTTGTAAAATTGATGCCCTTATCCTCTCCATCTGTTGTGGTTGTAATATTGATGCTCTTGATTCCTCAGATCTTGTTTTCATCCATTTTCTCTCCATGTGTTGAGTAGCATCGACTTTTCCATTCGGTGCTCGGCGCTGCAGATGTGGCAATAAAATGCATATTGCTGGTTGCAAACATGCTTCTATTGCTGGTTACAGATTCCTCTTAAATTTTACATGTTGATTCATTATAATTACAATCGACAGTTTCTTCGGTTGTTACATATTTACTCTTTCATTTATATTTACTATGATTGAATTCTGGGAAAGATTTCTCCCTCTTGCATGCCATTGTACAATGGTTACCAGCTTGGAGTGCATTAAAATGCGGCAGTGGAAATTGGAGCTCAAGCAGTCCCTGAGAGCTATTTTTGTGCAAGGTTTTATATAGGTATTGGACATCAAAGGCATGTTAGGAAGATACAGTAATTTTTATTCGGGTGCGCCTGCCTTTCCTTCCTTGCACAATTAATTTAAGACATGTTTATTTTGCAGTACCATCTCCAATATATTAAATGATTGTCATGAAATATGATGACCAATAGATTTGATCAGATTTAATATATAGGGTTGTTAGCTGTAACCATGAATAATTCAGGGAGTAGCATTTAACTTTAGCAATTATGGTTTTTCCAATCTGATCCTGTTTTAAGTTTCTATTCTCACCTTCAGATTTAAATGGAATTCATATGTTTTATTTGAACTAAATTACAGAAAACGGTCTCACAAAACCGTGTGAGGAACCATTTTTCCTGGGATATGAAAGCACTAAACCATAACCGTGTGAGTGACAATTTCCTGGTTATGAAAGCCTGACCTGTGGCCGATTATTTCCTGGAGTTTGAATGCCTGACCTGTGGCTTTCATAGTTATTCAACGAAAGCGCAGAACCAATTAATTAAGTGTTTTTTTTTTTTGTTTTTTTTTTTACAGCTCAAAGAATAACTTTACGGCTTTTTTCTTCTCTACCTTATTTCGAAGTACTAGTCAAGTTTTCTAGGTTTTGTTCTAGGTGTGGATAGGCCTGAAGGTCTAAGTGTCCGAGCCATAGCTCTGATACCATTCTGTAGTGCTCTGCCTAACCGGTAGAGCACTCGGTCCATCTATCTATAATATTCTCTATCAAGACATTTTTAAAACATATTATAGGTTGATATCTATGTCTGTACTATTAATTTTATAAACATGTGAATGTACAATCTGGAACTGTAAACATATTAACATAGAAATAGGAGCTGTACAGGTTTGATAAGCTTCATGAATTTCTTGGTAAATTATACAATAATACCATGCATAAATTTAATATCTAATTATCTGGAATTGAAATACCTGGACCAGCGACCGTAGTAGATCCAAGAGTTTGCTATAGACATTGTAGGCTCCTTCCTCTTCCAGCTTTCCATCCAAGCCTTGATTAACAAAATGGTGTGCCACCCTGCCGACCAGCTCTCATCATGTGCTGGCCCTAGGAAACCCATGGGTTTCCTAGCCCCCGAGCCCACAGACCAATCATCCCGAGAGCAGCTTCCTTTCCCTTCTTTTTTTTCTCCATCATTTACCGATATTCTCTCCTTGATTTGTCCCCCTCCTCAAGTTTATCCTCTCTTCTTCCTCTTTGTTATTCTCTAAAAAATTTCCCGACCATTCTCCTCATGCAGAGTCTCCTCCCTGAAATCCCCAAAATCCCCCTCCTTATAACTCCTTCCCCACCGCCTTCCTTCTTTCCGCCTCCTTCCTCCACCGCCTCATTCATACATTAATTTAGGTTTTTCTCTCTTGGGCAGTATAGTTCCATGTTTTCGTTTGACATGTGTTAATTTTCTCGAATGGTACGTGTTATACAACTTAGCCAAATGTCCTATCATTTTAACCTATGTGGCTTGCTTAAGTTTTTACTAAGCGGTAAGGTAATGGTTTTGTTAATTATTATTTATTATTTAACTAGATAATAAATACTCAATAGTATGAAACAATAATAATAATTAGAAGTAAAATGATAATTAATATTATTAACCAGCAATTAATCAATTATAATTTAATGATTAATCAATTATAATCTAATGATTAATTGCTCAGAATGATAGCATTGTTTATGTTTAATTAAATAAAGTCACTTACCAATAATCATTAATTAATATTAATATGGGGCATTACAATTGAGGACCATGGGAGGGTAAAGATGGCTTGCCTTGAGTTAAAGGGTCATGCATCCTTATGGTGGAATTCTATGCAATTGGAAAAAAAAGAAGAAAGGCAAGGATAAACTTAATACATAGGATAGAATGGTGGCTAAACTCAAGGCAAAATTTATTCTTGTTGATTACATGCTAAATTTGTATAGGAAATTATAGAATCTGAGGCATAAGGAGATCATTGTGAAGGAATACATTGAAGAATTCTACAGATTCTCCATCAGATATGGGCACGATGATGAAAGAAAGGAAGTTGTAGAAAGATACATATGGGTTAAAGTATGTTATCCAATACGAGTTGGGTGTTGTGAGTATTAAGATAGTTGGAGAGGCCTGTCAGCTAGCCCTAAAGGAAAAATAAAATTTATTTAGAAGGAACCCTAGTAATAGGGAAAGGTAGCAGTTAGAGTTAGAGGAAGAACCACATCTAGTAGAGGACAAAGTAGTGGGACAAAGAAGGAAGAAGGAACTAGCTCTAGTAATCAATACCAGGAATCCAAAAGAGGTAGTTAAGCCTACAGAGGTAGAGGAAACACTGGTGGCCAAGGAAACTTTAGAGTTAGGGAAATAGGAATACCTATTGTGGTCCTCTACAAGTGTCAAATGAATGGACACGAGGCATATGAATACCCTAAAAACATACATAATGAGGGGATGTAAGAAATCAAAATTCATGTCATGGGAGGGGAAAAGAGTGTTGTTGGTTCAGCTGTTGGAGACAACGTTGATGAAGCTCAGTCAAAAGATGGAGGAAATTTGATGACTAGAAGGACGTTATTGAAGCATGCTAACTAGGCATAGGATGAACCACATCAAAAGAAATCGATTTTCAAAACTATGTGTGGAATTGGAGGACAAATGTTGTTATCTAATTGGAGATGGAGAAAGCACAAAGAATTCGGTCTCTACTGAGGTTGTAGAGAAACTGAAGTTGAAATATAGACCACATCCATAGGTCTATAGGGTCTCATGGTAGCAAAAGGGGCACCATGTTACTATTTCTCAATAGTGTTTGATTAATTTTAAGATTGCCAATTATTATGATAGTGTGATGTGTGATGTAGTACCGATAGATGCTTGTCATCTATTGTTGGGCAGGCCCTGGAAATATGACAAGAATGTGGTTTGTGATGGATATAATAACATTGTTTTGGTGAAGAAGGATGGGAGGAAAACTAAGATGTTACCCCTTAACGAGACTAGAAGTGATGAGGGTAGTACTAGTAATTGTTTTGGGAAAAGAATCATGTTGTGTTTAGCTAGAAAATTTCTTAGGGAAGAAAGAAGAGTGAACTATTGTTTCACAGTCATAACAAAAGGACTTAGTATAGAGGCGCAAAAAGAAGATGTTCTCACGGAGGTTGGAAATATCTTGACAGAGTTTAAAGAAATTATCTTGGAGGAGATGCCAAATGGATTACCATTTATAAGGAGTATATCTTACTAGATTGATCTTATTCTAGGATTGGCGTTTTTAATAAGGCACCGCATAGGATGACACCTATGGAGAATGAGGAGTTTAACTGACAAGTTCAAGACTTGTTGGAAAGAGGATTGATAACAAAAAGTTTAAGTCAATTTGTAGTACCAGTTGTACTTGCACACTAGAAAGGAGGAGAATGGAGGATGTGCACCAATTCAAGGGCCATCAATAACTTTACAATTAATTACATATTTCCATTTCTAAGAATGGGTGATCTGTTGGATTGCTTGAGTGGAGCAAGGTACTTCACCGAGATAGATTTGAAGAGAGGGTAGCATCAAATAAGGATCTGAGAAAGAGATGAATGGAAGATTGCGTTCAATACGAAAGAAGGACTGTATGAATTGATTTTCATGCCATTTAGGCTAGCAAATGATCCTAGTACTTTTATGAGGTTCATGAATGCGGAGTTGAAACCATATGTAGGTAATTTAGTGGTTGTTTATTTAAATGATATTTTCTTTTTTAGCAAGACAAAAGAACAGTATGTTGCACATCTAAGACATGTGTTACAAGAGTTGAAGCAAGAAACGTTGTTGATAAATTTACATAAATGCCCTTTTATGAAGGAAGAATTATTATAGAAATGTCATCTTCCGGGATTTCTGTTGTCGTCATTGTTTGTGTCAATATTTTGAACCATAATCTAGGTTCATCATCATAACAATGAGTCACTTGTTAGAGCTGCAATATCTGGTTTATTAATGACTAAATATTGATTCCTAATTTTGCAAAAATCCCAAGAGCACTACAATTACTCCTAAGTCAACCTCCAATACTACAAAATTAAGCTAATATATATAATATAATAAAGTTAACCCACATATTTCAAAATTAACAAAATTAAAATAATATATTAATAATAATAAAGTTAAAATCGTAGTAACCTTACATTGTAGAATACATGGATTCCCTTAAAAATAAATTTAAAAATAACAATAAAATTCTTTGGTATAAAAAGTTTTTTCATAATGGTAAGTATGAGTTATTAACAAATCTTAATAATCTCAATTTAATTACAAGAAACCTAAGGATCTCATAAAATTATTGGAGGTCAGCTTAGGAAGAACTATAGTGTTCTTGGTATTCTTAGAAAATTAGGAATCAATAATTAGGTATTAATAAACCAGATCTTGCAGCTCCAACAAGCGACTCATTGTCCTGATGATGAACCCAAATTAGGTTTGAAACGTCAACACAAATAATGATGACTATAGAAAGCCCAAAATATGGCATTTCTAACCTAAACCACTGTGGAAATATCAAAGAAGAATTAGTATATTTAGGGTTTGTAATATCTCAACAAGGATTGAAAACGGACCTTGATAAGGCGAAGGCAATTATAGTTTGTGCAGTACCTCAAAATGTAACAAAGATAAGAATTTTTCATGGTTTGGCTAGTTTTTACAGAAAGTTAATAAGGAATCTCAATGGCATTTGTGCACCACTAATAGCTTGTATAAAGAAAGGAGAATTCCAAAGGAATGCAACTACTTAAAGAACTCTTGAGAAGTTGAAGCAGAAGATAATAGAGAGGCCAATGTTGGCATTATCTTACAATGAAAAAGTTCTTCAAGTTGATTGTGATACTAGTGGAACGACCATAGCGACATTGTTTAGTCAATAAGGGAAACTGGTTGCATTTTCTAGTGAGAAGCTAAATTAGGCTAAACATAAATATTTGGTCTATGACAAAAACTTTATAATTGTACAGGCTTTGAAGAAGTGGAGGCATTATTTTCTTCCTAAAGAATTTGTGTTGTACACAAATCACCAAGCTCTGTGATATTTAGTTGAGATTAAATCCAAGTCATATGAAGTGGGTAGAGTTTATGCGGAGCTATATTTTTGTATTAAAACATAGATTAAAAAAAAGTCAAATAGAGTGTTTGATGCATTAAGCATGATGATTGCGCTGTTGTTTATTATGATAGTGGAGGTAACAAGTTCGGAATAAATGAAGAGTTTGTATGAGACATAACCATGTTTTGCTAAGGCTTGGAAAATCAACAAGGAGCCATGGAGTGGGGATAGAACACCTTCTTGGAGTATTCTATCCAAGAAGGATTCAGTTTTCAGGAATCATCAACTATGTATACGAAGGAGATCAATTAGGGATAAATTGATCCAAGAGCTACATAATGGAGGAGTGAGTGGACACTTTGGATATGCAAAACCAATGCATTGAAGGAAGAATGGTATTATTGGATGGGATTGGCTACGAATGTGAAGAGATGGGTTTCCCATTTTAGGATTCACCAACATGCCAAGGGAAGGATCCACAACACTCGATTATACACGCCATTTCCCATACTAGAAGCACCTTGCGGGGACATTTGTATGGACTTTGTGTTGGGATTACCAAGAACCCAATGTGGTAATAATTTTATCTTTGTTGTTGTTGATTGATTTTCAAAATCAACACATTTTATTCATTGTAAGAAGAAGAATGATGCAACATGTTATCCCCTAAGTGAAACTTAGGGGATTTTTCAAGTGAGCCACCAAGGACCGGAACAAATCAATTTTTCTTACTTAGGGCTCGGAAGTTCCATGGTTTCATCAGGGCCAGTTGTGGTCCATTTTTTGCATGTTCACACCCCCTTATGAGAATTGTAATAAATAACATAGCATGATGGTTTTTTATGTAAAAGGCTTGGCCTTCTTGGGACTTCGTCATCGAAGTCATCATCCTTGAGTGTTTTTTCCCTCGTTAATTATATGATGCTTTTTCAAGCAACATATAATTTTCAAGTTTTTCACTCAAAATCCACCAAAGTTGGGATGGTGAAGTTGGTGATTATGCCTTGGGAGGGTTATTAAATCCTAGGGTCTATGTACTATACCATGCTAGTCATATTCCCAAATTTTTGTGGACATGTGCTAAGTATTTCCTAGGATTTTTTAATTTTTATATTATTAATAAAATCATCGATCAGGTGTATTTTAATTGTAAAATTTCAAAACATCATAAAATTGAGCCTAGGGAACCAACTTGGTCATGGGGATGCTCGTTTTTGGATCTAGAGCACCCACTTAACCCCTAAACCCACTTTTGAGAGTCAAATTAGTAATTTTCAATTATTAATTTTGATTTTCTCTCCAAATTGACTCAGTGGTCAAATAAATGGAAAAAATGGAGAAAACCCAATTCCTAAATCAAAGGAATCTTTTCTTAGACTTGTCTATGAGGTGTCAGGGAGGTTGACTCTATCTTGTCTAGAGCATTTATGAGCATAGGAGAGCATCTTCAATCATCAAGTGAGAGGATTCAACTCACCTCCATTAAAGGGGGGTACATTCTCCTCGTGGAGGGTGCATTCTTCCACTTGGATGAGTTGGTTGGAGGAGGTGTAAGCTTCCCAAACCAAGTGGTATACGTCATAAGAGGTGGAAACCTCCCCTCCCACAAACTCAAACTACCTCCCACCATTTCCTCAACCCCCAAAACAACCTCCTCATTGGGAATTGTGCCCCCTGAGATTTGAGCTATTTTCTGGCTATAAAAGCAAGGTATTGCTCCTCATTTGGGAGGATGCATTGAACCTCTTCCCATTGTACTCTTGTTATTACATTATTGTTTAATTAAATTGAAGGATTTGGAGGCTCATGTGTGGCATTGTCTCATGGTTATGCAATTGGATAATTTCTGAGGTGATATCTAGCTAAATTAGGCTTTCTTTTTGTCAACTTTGGTAGTATTGATCTAGATTCCTTTTGAATGAGTATTTGCAGTTGTCAATTTACTCATTTATGATTTATTTGTAGAATATTTTAGAAGCAATAGATTGTATTCAATTACCAATATTCTCCTTGCTTTTCTATGATGAAATGTACCAGAATAACCATGTTTGTTTGAAGGATTGTGTAGTTTTTGTAGGTAGGTTTAGGTGAAAGGGATTTTGGAGCTTAGTTGCATCCATATCCCTTCCACTATATTCTAGCATCTGTATCTAATGTGTTTTGTCTCAAATATTCCTCTTCTCCTTCATACCTTTCAAGATCGGGCTTGAGGATTTCTCTCTTATATCTTTAAAAAAAACAAAATTTTCTTAGTTACTGGTTCTTTATGCTTGACAAAATTTAAATATATAAAACCTTATATTAAAATTAAAAAGTTAAAAAAACTAATAAAGAATGGAAAACATAATAATTTATGTGACTCACTCAACCGAAAACCACTTTTGAAAAGGACATCACTTTTCACAATTAAAATTCTAAAATTCTTCTTTATCAATGGATCTAAGTGTAGTTCCAAAAGAACATATATTTTATACATTTGGAACAAGGATCAAGAGGACCTAATAGAGAATGAAGAGCATAACAACTACTATGATTCATGGAACCGAAAGCCACATTTTAAAAGGGTACATGCATTTGGAAAGGACACGGAAGAGTTTTTAGGAATGAATAATGGAGAGAATGCCCACTTCTAAGACACATGGAACCCTAAACCACTTTTGGAAAAAAGCACATGCTTAGATGTAATGAAAATAAATAAACCTAGGTTGGCAATTTTGTTTAAATTCAAAATTATGTTTATCCAAAATATTATGATCTCCCATGTTTTAACCATAAATTATATTTCTAGTTTTGTTTGCTTGGGTAATCTTTACATTTTATTTTGTCTTCTTTGTCAATCATTTTTCCATCAATCTTATTTTAAGAGATTTTTCCACTAAATAGCTCTCAACTACTTGAGCATAACAATAAATAACTCTCAACTACTCGAGCTAACCCACCAAGTTTATCAAGTTATTGCCAGAAATACATACATTCAAACAATACATAGTCAAAGTCGGCTCCCAAAGAGAAAGTGTCACAAAGCGAGAATTGAACTCAAACAGGGAAGATAACAACATTTCTCCCAGTCATTCGATCTACACTCAATCGACTATATATATATATATATATAATGACGTTAGTAAGTGTTTTCTTTTTGTAAGAAACAAAATAACTTGGAAAATATATTTTTTTTATTTTAAGAATTAAAGAAACTTGACATTCACAAATTGCCATCCTTTATTGATTTTCAAAAACATTTTGTGCAATAATGATGAACATATCGTCAAATAATGATGAACACATTGTCATCCCTACCCATAGGGCAAGCTCAATGGACCCATTATGTTCATGTATTAGACTATCCAAGCACATATAGGCTTGTAAAGGGCCCATGAGACCTAAAATGAGCCACCACGATCCTGTTACAAATGCCACAAATGCCAAAGGCTTGTATAGGGTATGTGTTCCACACCTCTTTAAGCTTAGGACAACTCACCCCACTTTTAAAATGTTTTTTTTTTAATGAAGTTTTCCCACATTTTTTTAAGAAACTAGTATATTTTATCAAACTAACCATATGAGCCTAAGTTTGGTTAAAAGAATTATGATTTTAAAAATAAGTTTGGTTAAAAGAATTATGATTTAAAAACTAAGAATTGAGGTTCATTTTAATGGTTGAAATGGTAAAATTATATAATTGTCTCTATACTCTTTATTCTATCTCTTGAGAGAGAACAACACCATAGAAACTTTCTTGATAGGGGATATTTGGTTTAGTGGCGCTCTACCTCTGCCTTCCACAATAAAGAGACTCCATTCCTCAACCTCCCCTACTATAGTACAATTAGTTGGTTAAATGACCATGTTCCTACCAATCTCTAATTCATTGCAAAAGGATTGATTAAGTTTTGCTAAATATCTACCTAGACACTAGTTGATGCATATGGGATTGTCATAAAAAAAATTGATTAGAATGTTCCATAATTCAAATGACTGGCCACTCTTGATAAACAAAGGATACAATGAGTCATGATCAAGGATGTAACATAGTCAATTATTATCATTATCAAAATATTCTCAAATTTTTCCATTCATGTAATGGGACTTGACAAGTCGAAGTCGGGGCATCAGAGTTTTCCTTTCAAGAGAATCGACAATAGGCCAACTACGGAAAATTCATTGGAGCATTGGTTAAATTATATGAAAGATCTCGTATCAAGGTTGTGTAATGGTGTTCTCAGAGGGAAGTCTGATATCCTAGGTCCGAAAGGACATCGACGAAAGTATTTCAAAGGTTGCATATTGCATGTATGGAAAGGTGACATCAAAGAGAATTTAGATGGAGGGATCGTGATGGAACACAAGCAGCATTGAAGGTTGAAAATTGGGGTTAAAATGCAACTGTTGGAATAGGATATTGAAGAATAGGTTCAGTTGACTATTCCTAACTAGTGTTTCGATACGGAATCGTCGGAGTAAGGTTCGACAGAATAAGAACAAGAGTGTTGAGGAGCATAGGCAATAGATCAAAGCTATTGAAGCTTTGCAAAGGCGAAAATGGGTTGAAGGTAAAAATCATTAATGCAAAATTTACTACAGTTTGTACAGGATTTATGGCAGATCTAGGAGATCATTTCGTCATACAATTTTGAGGCTGGGATTGAAAAACCCGGATGGTGATTTTATTTTTTTATTTAATTGAAAAGACTAGGATTTAATAAGGGAGGTACATGAAGCTTTGGGAAGTTTCTATTTGAGGTGGTGGAATTATTCTCTAGAAGAATGGAGAAAGGGAGAAAGAAAAGATATTCTCGGAAAAGGTCAGGGTGGAGAACAAAATGAGCCATCAAAGAGGCAAAGAACACAAGAATCCATCGAAGAGATATTTGAGAAAAAGAAAGAAAAATAGATTTTAAACATGTAATTGTAAAAATTGTGTGTTGTAAGCCTCTTGAGACTAAGATTAGGGGCATAGCTTTTGTATGCATGTTCTAATTAAGAAAAAATTTAGTATATGAATAGATAGAGAAAATGAGAGACATTTGAGTATTGTTGTAGATTTATGTGGCATGTGTGTGGTTGTCCATTTTCATTATATTGTGGGAATTTTCATTTGCAGGGCCTACTATAGTAGGTCACCTTCATCAAGTGGTATCAGAGAAGGAGTGTCCTGCATGTGAACAATTCCAACTAAAGGGGAGTGTTGGGTAGAATTGTTTTGAAGGAATTATAGTTATAATGAAGAAATTACTAGGTACAATTGTAAGTAAAGAAAATATGGTTAGCATAGGAGTACCTATCTGAGAAAGGGGCAGAAGGCTGCAAGGAGATGTTGCAATTGGTAAATCTAGACTTGATGAAATAACCTGGATGATAAGATCCATGCAGGATTATATGGAAGCCCTTGAGACTATGTAAAGGAGAGGGATTGCATATGAGACTTATGATGTTAGTGATGGAAAAAATGAAATTGAACAACTCTAAGAAGAGGGCGAGAAAGTTGAAGAACCTAGGAATACCATTATAAAAACCCTAACAAGATTAATAAGGAAACCTAAGATGGAGGTAGTTGCATACTCTGGAATTTTGGATGCAAAAGAGAGGATTGATTGGATCAAGGATATGGGCAAATTCTTTGATAGGGAGAAAATTGAGGACCTTAAGACGGTAAAGATGGCTTGCCTTGAGTTAAAAGGCCATGCATCCTTATGGTGGGATTCTATGCAATTGGAAAAAATGAAGAAAGGAAAGGATAAACTTAATACATGGGATAGAATGGTGGCTAAACCCAAGGCTAAATTTAGTCTTGTTGATTACATGCTAAATTTGTATAGGAAATTATAGAATCTGAGGCATAAGGATATCATTGTGAAGGAATACATTGAAGAATTCTACAATTTGTCCATCATATTTGGGCACGATGATGAAGGAAAGGAAGTTGTAGGAAGACACGTATGGCTTAAAGTATGTTATTCAAGATGAGTTGGGTGTTGTGAGTATTAATATAGTTGGAGAGGCCTATCAGCTAGCCCTAAAGGCAAAAGAAAAATTATTTAGAAGGAACCCCAGTAACAGGGAAAGGTAGCAATTAGAGTTAGAGGAAGAACCAAATCTGGCAGAGGACAAAATAGTGGGACAAAGAAGGAAGAAAGAAATAGCTCTAGTAATCAAAAACAGGAATCCAAAAGAGGTAGTGAAGCCTACAGAGGTAGAGGAAACATTGGTAGCCGAGGAAACTTTAGAGGTAGGGAAATAGGAATACCTATTATGATTTGCTACAAGTGTCAAACGCATGGACACAAGGTATATGAATTCCATATAAACTTACATAATGTGGGGATGTGCGAAATCAAAACACGTGTCATGGGAGGGGAAGAGATTTTTATTGGTTCAACTGTTGGAGACATCATTGATGAAGCTTAGTTGAAAGCTTGAGGAAATTTGATGACTAGAAGGAAGTTATTGAAGCATGATATCCAGCCAGAGGAGGAACCACATCAAAGGAAATCGATTTTCAAAACTGTGTGGAATTGGAGGAAACTGTTGTTATCTAACTGTAGATGGAGGAAGCACAATGAATTCGGTCTCTACTAAGGTTGTTGAGAAACTGAAATTGAAATGTAGGCCACACCCATAGGTCTATAGGGTCTCATGGTAGCAAAAGGGGCACCATGTTATTGTTTCTCAATATTGTTTAATCAATTTTAAGATTTCCAATTATTATGATAGTGTGATGTGTGATGTAGTACCGATAGATGCTTGTAATCTATTATTGGGTAGGCCCTGGCAATATGACAAGAATGTGATTTGTGATGGATACAATAACATTGTTTTGGTGAAGAAGGATGGGAGGAAAACTAAGATGTTACCCCTTAAGGAGACTAGAAGTGATGAGGGTAGTGCTAGTAATTGCTTTGGGAAAATAATCATGTTGTGTTTAGCTAGAAAATTTCTGAGGGAAGAAAGAAGAGTGAACTATTGTTTCACAGTCATAACAAAAGGACTTAGTATAGAGGCGTAGAAATAATATGTTCTCATGGAGGTTGGAAATATTTTGAGGGAGTTCAAAGAAATTATCTCGAAGGAGATTCCAAATGGATTACCACCTATAAGGAGTAAATATTATTAGATTGATCTTATTCTAGGCTTGAGTTTTTTTAAAAGGCACCATATAGGATGACACCTATGGCGAATGAGGAGTTTAACTAACAACTTCAAGAGTTATTGGAAAGAGGATAGATAACGAAAATTTTAAGTCATTTTGCGGTACCAGTTGTACTTGCACACTAGAAAGGAGGAGAATGGAGGATGTGCACCAATTCAAGGGGCATCAATAACTTTACAATTAATTACATATTTCCATTTATGAGACTAGATGATCTGTTGGATTGCTTGAGTGGAGCAAGGTACTTCACCAAGATAAATTTGAAGAGTGGGTAGCATCAGATAAGGATCTGAGAAGGAGATGAATGGAATATTGCGTTCAAGACGAAAGAAGGACTGTATGAATGGATTTTCATGCCATTTAGGCTAGAAAACGCTCTTAGTACTTTTTTGAGGTTGATGAATGAGGAGTTGAAACCATATATGGGTACGTTAGTGGTTTTTTTAGATGATATTTTGGTTTTTAGCAAGACAAAATAATAGTATGTTGTGCGTCTAAGATAGGTGTTACAACAATTGAAGCAAGAGAAGTTGTTGATAAATCTACATAAATGTTCTTTTATGAAGGAAGAATTAGTATAGAAATGTCATCTTCCAAGATTTATCCTGTCATTATTGTTTGAATCAATATTTGAAACCATAATATAGGTTCATCATCATAACAATCAGTCACTTGTTAAAGGTGCAAGATCTCATTTATTAATAACTAATTATTGATTCCTAATTTTAAAAAAATCCCAAGAACACTACAATTTATCCTAAGCCAACCTCCAATACTACAAAATTAAGCTAATGTTATCTTATTACAAAATTAAGCTAATATATATAATATAATAAATTTAGAACATACATATTTCAAAATTAACAAAATTAAAATAATATATTAATAATAATAAAGTTAAAACCATAGTAGCCTTACACTTTAGAATACATGCATTCCCTTAAAATTAAATATAAAAATAACAATAAAATTCTTTGGTAAAAAATCTCTTTAATAATGGTAAGTATAAATTATTAACAAATCTTAATAATCTTAATTTAATTACAAGAAACCTAGTGATCTCATAAAACTATTTGAGGTCAACTTAGGAGGAACTATAGTGTTCTTGGTATTCTTAGAAAATTAGAAATCAATAATTAGGTATTAATAAACCAGACCTTACAACTCTAACAATCGACTCATTGTCCTGATGATGAACCCAGATTAGGGTTTTAAACGTCAAAACAAAAAATGATGATTACATAAAGCCCAACATATGGCATTTATAACCTAAACCAGCGTAGAAATCTCAAAGAATAATTAGTATATTTTGGGTTTGTAATATGTCAACAAGGATTGAAAATGGACCCTGATAAGGTGAAGGAAATTATATATTGTCCAGTACCTCACAATGTAACAAAGATAAGAATTGTTCATGGTTTGGCTAGTTTTTAAAGAAATTTAATAAGGAATTTCAATGGAATTTGTGCACCACTGATAGCTTGTATGAAGAAAGGAGAATTCCAATGGAATGCAACTACTTAAAGAGTGTTTGAGAAGTTGAAGCAAAAGGTAATAGAGAGGCCAATGTTGGCATTATCTTAAAGTGAAAAAGTTTTTCAAGTTGATTGTGATACTAGTGGAATGACCATAGCGACAATGTTCAACCAATAAGGGAAACCGATTGAATTTTTCAATGAGAAGCTAAATTAGGCTAAGCATAAATATTTGGTCTATGACCAAAAAATTATGCAATTGTATAGGCTTTGAAGAAGTAGAGGCATTATTTTCTTCCTAGAGCATTTGTGTTGTACACAAATGATCGAGCTATGTGATATTTAGTTGAGATTAAATCAAATACATATGATGTGGGTAGAGTTTATGCAGAGCTATAGTTTTGTATTGAAACATAGATTAAAAAAAAGTCAAATAGAGTGTTTGATGCATTGAGGAAGATGACTGCATTGTTGTTTACTATGATAGTGGAGGTAACAAGTTCAAAGGAAATGAAGAGTTTGTATAAGACAAACCCATATTTTGCTAAGGCTTATAAAATCATAAAGGATCCATGGAGTGGGGATAGAACACCTTCTTGGAGTATTTTATCGAAGAAGGACTCATTTTTCAGGAATCATCAACTATGTATACTAAGGGGGTCAATTAGGGAGAACTTGATCCGAGAGCTGCATAAATGGAGGAGTGAGTAGACACTTTGGATATGACAAGACCAATGCATTGATTGAAGAATGGTATTATTGGATGGGATTGGATAAGGATGTGAAGAGATGGGTTTCCCATTTCAGGATTTACCAACATGCTAAGGGAAGGATCCAAAACATTGGACTATACACACCATTTCCCATACTAGAAGCACCTTGGGAGAACATTCGTATGGATTTTGTGTTGGAGTTACCAAGAACCCAATGAGGTAATGATTCTATATTTTTTGTTGTTGATTGATTTTCAAAATCGACATATTTTATTCATTATAAAAAGACAAATAATGCAACCAACATAGTTGTATTATTTTTCAAAGAGGTAATTAGATTGCATGGATTTCCTAGGAGCATTACTTCTGATAGAGACAATAATTCATGGGGAATTTCTCGAGAACATTGTGGAATAATTTGGATACCATATTGCAATTTAGTTCTGTATAGCATCCACATACATATGGCTAGACAGAGGTTGTGAACAAAATCCTTGGAAACCTATTGAGGTGTTTGATAATAGACAATCCATATAGTGGGATAATGTCTTCGCACAATCTAAGTTTGGATATAATAATTTTCTAAATAAATTTACCAAGAAGAGTCCATTTCATATTGTGAATGGACGATCAACCAAAGGAGTTGTGTACTTGGAACCATTTCCAGTAATAGTTGAAAGAAGTGCAGATGTAGAGTCATTTATAGACCACATGAAGGAGATTCATGATCAGGTTCAAGATCAACTGCATAAGAGAATTCAAACTTATAAGTAGAAGGTCTCCCTGAAGAGGAAGGCATAATTATTTGGAGAGAGAGACTTGAAGTTAGTGCACCCGAGGAAAGGAAGGTTCCCACAAGGAATGTACACTAAACTAGATATTACTGAGAACTAGGGCTCGTAAGATTTTGAAGAAAATATCAGACACTGCTTATGTGTTGGAATTGCCTAAAGAAATGGATATTTCACCCATATTTAATGTTACATATTTATATGAGTATCATGAGGAATTGCATAAGCATGTGATCAGTTCATGGCATCTTGATGAGAGAAAATACTGGAGCAACAGGAGGCCAAAGTTGAAGAAATCTTGGATGAGTGAAAAATTGGGGGCTCTTAGACAAAGAGGAATAAGGAATACTTAGTTCGATATTGGAAAGACAGAGCCATTGAATATGATACTAGAGTTGCATAAAATTGGAACCCTTAACCTTTTGGTTAGCAAGGGTTCATTTTTTCTAATTTACTTGGGAAAACAGATTGAGGAGCATTGCAACTATCCATTTTATCAGTGGGATCAACTACAATCGTCAGATTAGTTTTGGAAAGGTCACGCAGAGGGACTCGCGAAGTTGAACTCTGTGCATTGGAAATTTCCTTTCGAGAGAATTGGCAATAGACCAAGTATGGAAAAGTTGCTAGAGCATCGACGAAATTATATTGGAGGTCCCCTATTGAGGCTGTGAAATGGTGTTATCGAAGGGAATTTTGATAACCTAGGTATGAAAGGACATCAATGAATGTATTTCATAAGTTTCATACTAGAGTTGTGAAAAGGTGAAATTAGAGAGAATTATGATGGTGAGACTGTGATGGAACATGAGCAACATCAAAGGCTAGTGTCTGAGGTTGCGAATTGGGGTTAAAATGGAACCATTAGTGTTACGTAGAAAACTTCCTATGGCTTGGGGTACCACAACAGACAGAGTAACCATAGAAATCAATCCTTCCGGAACATCTAACACTAAAGGATCTTGAAACCAAACATATAACACTAAAGGATCTCGAAACATACCTTATTCGGAACGGTTGATGTAGATCCCCATTGAGCTTTTCCACTCTCGCTTGTATTAATAATTTTCTCTCTCAACATTTAGCAAACTAGACAAGCATGCTATATAATTGTGTTATACCTACTCTAGCATATATAATCAATAACATATAAGCATTTAAAAGCATCCATGTATTCAATACTCATTTAAATACACATTATTGGACAGGAAAAAATATTTCTATTAATATAAATCAGAGATTACAATAGTGACAACCTTTGTCGATATAAATCAGAGATTACAATAGCAACAACCTCTGTCAGCATGTCTGCGAATCGAAGAAACTGAGTCCTCCACCTCGGCCCCCACCACTTCAATCCTCCATCTCTCGATAGCAAGATCACAAGCAAAGGAAAGATTGGGAAGAACACAAAGTGCTCCAAGGGACAAAGGGATGCAAACTCAAGTATAAGCTCTGGAAACAATGGACTATAGTTTTCTTGCTCTTCAATTCCTCTCCCTTCAATGTATCCAAAGGGTTCCTTATATAGTGCTTCAATGGGGTAATGGAAGGTCAAATCTGAGTGATCTCAAGGCATTTGGAAGGCCAAGAGACAAGTGACTCAGATCCACATCAAGGAAAACTCCAAAACTATTTGGTCTTTTGCACACATCCCAATGTACACGGGTTTGAGGGTCATATCCACTTATATACACGATAACAGGTTTAAAAGTCGCGTATAGAAAATAATGCATGTTTGTATGGATGATCTTGGAAACATCAAAGGTACAAAAATGGTCCATGGGGTCTAAAGAGTCTGCAGAGGGATAGGGAAGGCCGTAAAGGTGTGATCCACCATGTGTGGTAAAATCAGTTGTAACAGATGCCCCCTAATGTGTGAGGTCAGAGGGGTGATACGATGGTAGAAATACATTATAAGTCCATCCCAGAAGTGGAATAATGAAGAACCAGGTGGAAGAACCAGCCATCCAATAGCATAATACAATAATCAAACTCTGCACATAACTGCAAGTAGATATAGCAGTCCCAGATACATAAGAGTACAATGGCCATGAATAGGCATGATACAAAATATGACATTTGTAGTCATCGCCACGTACAATATAGATAGATCAGAATCTCCATGATGAATATATACAAAGGATCATGATCTCCATGAAAGATGAAGATATATAATGGATCAATATCTCCATAATGGCTAAAGATATCTGACATACACTGGAATCAAGTCACGAGAGCTGAAGTCTCATGAACACTGGCACAATCAAGGAGGTAGCATATATGAAATGCCACCAATCTAGAAGGTCTTCTACACAATCCGCTATGAGTACATGTCCTACTTTGTGAATAAAGGTGTCGAGGTCGAACATAGTAGTCCATTGTCTGATTACCGGTCATTGATGTATGCCGTTAACAGACGCGAGATCACCCATCGATAATGAAAGTGGGAATCAAGGTACTAGAGTGCAAACTAACAAGTGTGAATAAATGTGTTGAGGTCGAACACTTGAAAGGATCCATCGATTAGGGGACATTGATGTATTCCCAAAACTGTCAATGGTGAGAGAAGCTGCCACTGATGACTACAATTCTCAAGGAACTCAAAATGACTCTAGATTCCTATCCCAAAATAAATGATCTGAAGTTGATGTGATGAAATCCGCTGGAAGGAGGGCATTAATGTATCCCTCATCATCCAACATGAGGTACTCAGCAAAGCTGTATAATGTGGAAGGACTCAATCATAATGTGCACAAACCAATATCAGTACCGGGAATGGCCGACATGCAAAGTCAAGAGAACTAAGGAATGGCCGACTCAGGTTTCAACTTCCTTCAAACAAGAGCATAAAGGTGAATGGTGACTGAATGTAGGCAGCATAGACTCAATATACAAAAATGGGAAATCTCTGTGACACATGAGGTATCGACAGAGGCTCCATAGGGACTGGAAGCTTAACCAGTCAGTGGAGATAAACTCAGAGAAATGAGTACAGCTCCTAAAGTCAAACTATTAACCCAACAAACGGATGTGATATACAATGTTATGTTCGAAGGCGACATGACTCAACTGCTGCTAAAGATAACATCTTTTCTTGTCCTGCTTTTTGGTTTTTTTATTTTTTTGGAATTTTTCAAATATTTTGAAAAGCTTGAAAAAGAATAAAAGTTCTTTATAGTTACAAACTAGGAGGAGACGAGTGTCAAGGGCCAAACAAACTAGTTCCAAGCAGCGGAACATACCTATGCTCAATGCAAGGAAACATGTGTAGGATAACGACACTCGGGGGAAATTCCCCTCCCAATAAAAATGGGGAATTAAGCTACAAAAGATATATAAAACAGCTCTGCTTGGCTAGACATTAGAAAATATCGAGCTATATGGCTGATAATCAAAGTTAGGGAAGCCGGCGTCAGGCTCAATAAGGCAATAAAAACTCATGATAATGCAATTACAACTTGACATATACAAGGGAGTCCCAAGGAAATGGACATCATAAAGGTCAAGAGGAGTATGAAGCTCTTGCTCAAAGCCATGGCGGTACTATACAAAGGACTCTTGGACCAAAGAGAGGACTCACAGCATGGGTACCAAATGCAAAGGGGAGCTAACTAGGACACCCATGTATAGGAAATCTCTACCATTCACATAGTACCACTTCTAACAACAGCATGAAGGTTCTGTGATACCATGGAATGGGTTCGTACCTAAAGTTAAAATGAAATAGTCATAAAGTCATGCAAAATGCAAGCGGATGTGAAATCCTAACCTATATGCCAGTTTAGCCATGATACCTGTGATAGGAATGAATGGGTCGAAACCTCGGAGAGAGTGTACAAAAAATGGACCCTACATGACAACCATATTAGTCCAAAACAACCCAAAATAGTCAATAAAGAATCCAAACTATAGGGAATAGGGAGGAATAATCATGACAAATAAATTCAAAGGAAACAGTGCGGTGGACGATGGGCCATAAAAAGGAATGTAAAGTGTAGACCCAACTTTCACGTATCCACTACCACCCCCGTGAGGGTGACCACTGGTGTAAAGACCGAGCGAAGGGAATAAAAATCCTCCACAAATGGAGTAGAGGATGGAATATGACCATTCCTAAATCTATGAGCACGGTAAGGGGCTGTGATGCCCCCAAGTCTGACATCAAGGTCTGTAATAGGACCAAGGACAGGTGATAGGATACTAGGCATGCCAAAAATAAAAGGACCCAAACTCAAGAGAGCATAAATATACTCAAGTAACCATGATCCAAAAGGGCAACTAGCGCACAAAGAGCACACTCCTAAGAAAATCTACAACCAAAATACAAACAAACCAAGGAGAGGATATGTGAGCTCCCGAATGCAGCAGGTATGTCTCTCCTAGGAGAGGCTCGAAACTCCCATACACTACAAGCGGAGGTATGTAACCAATTATAGTGGCCCTCAACTTCAACGCATAAAGCGACAGTGCTGTCCGACCTCTACCTGTCTAGGACACTCATAGAATAACCTCTGCGAATACCCCATATGATACCTAGGTAAGGAAACTAAGGTCACATGAATATAACCAATGCTCAGGTGGATAGTCATAGGTGGGATCGACTGTATGGGCAGGGTAGCAAAGCTCGAAACTCTCGAAAGAGCCCCCAGATATGAATACAATCCTGGAAATATCTCTGGTGCTACTTGGTTACAACCAGGGGTCATCCCAATCATAACCGCTCACACTGCCTCGTGCTTAACTCCCTTGTAAGAGGAGGATCCTGAGAAACACTAATTATACCAAGGAATTTCATACTCTCACCTGGACAGACACATACATGTTTCATTTAGTGGTCTTGGAGAATTTACTCACAATGAACTATTCCAAGACCCTAAAACCTAATCTTGTTGGTGCACCCTATAAAAGAAAAAAGTGCAATTCATTTTATTATGCGTTGATTTTAATTGGATGCAATTACTCAAAGGGAAATGATCATGCAACTAATGAAGTTATGACTCAGCAGTGAAGTAAATATGCACACCATAACAAACAATGCTAAGTGCAATCTTTGTCAAATGAAAAATAGGGTATGCCACTACATGAGATGCATAAATATATATTCCTTTCCGAATGCCAATGCAATCCTTCCTATATGAAATCCTAAATAAAACTCTCATCCAAGCAACCAATGTAAGTACCTCCTCAAATCTATATGCAAAAAAATGCAACTACCTTGTATTTTTCAATATAAAAGAATGAAAAATGCAATAAAAGTCATCTAAAACTCTCAGTCTCTGCAGCAAGTATAAAACACAAGCCCAGTAAGACACCGAGACAAAAAAGAGTAATGCACTAATAGCAAAAAAAAAGGATAAATGACTAAAACTACTTTCAAAGAAAAATCAATGAAAAATCGGTCTCTGGTCACAAAAGAAGCATCCAACAAACAACATCAGACCCAAGGAAGACCCAACAACTTCCCACAACATCAAACTCACCAAAAGGGAGGATGTACGTGACTATTTAAAGAATAGCTGCGTATATACGCGACTTTTGGTCAAAAAGCTGCATGTATATGTGGATTTTGGCCAAAAACCTGCATGTATACGTGACTTTTGGCCAAAAATCCACGTATGTACGTGACTTTTGGCCAAAACCCTGTGTATACAAAGAAGACAGTGGTAAAAAGCAGGTCAAGGGTCAAACCAATAAACGGGAGTGTCAATGGATGAACATACTATAAAATGAAACACAGAAACAAGGAGAAACAAAGAGCAAATCAAGAATATCAAGCACATTGTGCCCCCAAACCCTAAAGAAAAATGAGGAACATCCCCAGTATGGTCATGTCAAAACCCCAAAATTTCAAAAAAATTTAAACTTTTAAAAATAGCATAATTATATGTTAATACAATCGTTAAATACTAATTAGTAAATGCTATTAATTTTGTAACTGTATGATCTTTACTTTGTTTTGAATACTAGATGAGTTTCTCTTCAGTTTTCTGAATGTTCTCTGTTTGCAACAGTAAAGGGATTTGCTACGATAAACTGGGCTTACTTAGCTGCAAAGCTAACGCACACAGTTTTCCTTTCTCTTACAGATCTTCAGGTAAAGTTTTGGGATTGCTGCTAACAGATCATTTTAAAGTAATAAAATCATATGCTGTTACCAAGTTCATTCAGTAATGAACTTATATAAATATAACGCATGTTAGCCAGACTTATTCAGCTTCTTACAGGTATATCTTTTCTTATTTAACTTTTGATAAGATGGAAATTCGATGAAAAAGGTTGAGAGATACTAGAGAAATATAGATCACTATTTCCAGTTACATTCATGAATTTTCCAGTTGAATAAACATTCAGAAATAAAGATGGCAGTTTTACATAATTTCTTTTCCAATCATTGCCTATAATTTCTTGAATTACTAGCACTAGGTAAAAACTACCAAAGTATTGTTCATTAGAGAATTTAATGGCTAAAAAGGGGCTCTTACAAGTTTTTAATGTCGCCTTTTTGAATGGATAATATCACCAGCTCTATTCATGTAAGTAAACAGAGTTCCTTGAATTAATTAAGGACATAGACATTATAATAACATAGTTCATGATAAATGATCTACTTCTCAAGTTGTACATGGTCACTCTTTGAGAAAATAACTCATAATAATACCACTTGACATGTACAAGTATTGATTAGATTCTTTGTTATCAATATTACATTAAGGTAATTGGTCGCAAGGTATATATTTTATAACTCATACGACAATAACACTACACTTAAATTTTACAAGTCTTATAATATAAGTTCATTGATTATACTATAAATCAACTGAACTAACCTCAAGTGAGGTCTCTAAATATATCTTTTACATCCTAGTTATTACACTAGGTTTATCAATTAACAAGTTAATTTATAGATCAAGGTTGAAGTACCAGGTTCAAATGTTAAGGGCTTAACACCATAATGCAAATATTTCAAGGTTTAAATACTATCAAAGAATGTTAACACCTCGAGTTAGGGTAACATAGATAGGATATAGTTTAAACATATTGCAATGAGATGTTTTTTTTATGATTGAAATTGACTTTATAATGTTTGTTATAACGCAGGTCATGGTCGAAGGGTGATCAATTGGAAACTTCATACCATAATTATGTTGGCCAATGCAATGATATGGAACTTTATAAACCGACCCACTCATTGGCAATAATTTATGTGTTGTCGTGGCTGCCTCCTCGCCATGCATTGGGCGAATATAAGTTGACTTGCCTCCAATTTCATTTCAGTCCTTCTCTCGCCTGCGGGCTTTGAGCTCTGCCGAACCCTAGTGGTTCATTCCGGTTGATCTTTGTCCTGAGACGGTCTGGTTTCTAGCTCTTCTTGTGATGCTCCTTCATGATGCTCTGTTGTATTGCTCCTTCGTGGTGTTGTTTAGGGTGCTCCTTCGTGGTGCTCTGTCGTGTCGATCCTTCATAGTGCTCTGTCGTGCTACTCCTTCGTGGTGCTCTGTTCAGAGGTTCACGGCTTGAAATTTTACAGCATTGCAGTCGCTGGTAGTTATTTTTCGTATCTCCTTGGGAAAGAGAGTTTGGGTTTCAGTCAGTCCATACTTACAGGTGAAGGAAGGGTTTCGATACCCTGGTTCCTGGCCGTTCGTTGCTCGACCCTTCGTAGGTAAAGTTTGTACAAATACTACTGTTATCATTTAAGATTAGTTTAATTTTAAAAAAAGATAGGGTTTTCTAACATACGACTGCCCTTTGCTGGCAGGTTTGCCCTTCATCGTCGACTTCCTTTCGATGACAGGTTTGCCCTTCTCGCCGCAGCTGAGATGATACAGGATACTACTCACGTTCCACGGTAAGCCTGGTTCTCGAAGCACGTCTCCTTGCTGTTATGTTGACAGGGTGCACTTAAGCGGTTTCTTGGTTTCTATGCTATTACGCTAGCTGTAGATTATTCTAATGTTTCACTAGGGTATATCCCTGTGATAAAAGATTATACGGTTCCTGGCCGAGGCTGTATTTAAATAGTTTGTCTATAAGTTAGAGAGGCGATGGTTGATAGGTTTCAAAATTTGGTTTCGGGTTAAACCCTAACTCTTTAAGAGTTTTTCCGGCTACGGTCGTGGATGTAAACTGGTTTATTTACTGCAGGATTGGTTTTGAAACAAAGTTTACAGGCTTAAAGCCTTTGCGTTGATAAAATGTGATTAGTGTTCTACAGGCTACGAGCCTTTCTTTTACTATTATTTGTGGTTGTCTTTATACGCCATCGGCCTTGCATTTGCAGTTAAGGGTTATTAAAATGGTTCAAGTAATTATTTTCTTATGTATTTATTCAGGCTGAGTAATGTTTTACACTCAGTGCTAATCATAATGTAAGCAATTGTTTTTTCTTTCTTATGGATACTTCTGTTGAAATGAATAGTTAAATAAGATAATACTTACTGGGTTCATTTTAATAACCCAGCTGTAAATGTTTTAATTGTTTTAATTATAATTTACTTTTATTTAGTTTTTAATAAAACTCAAGCTCCATGATGGAGCACTCTGTACTTTGTGTTTTTAATTCTATTTTATATATATAACTATGTCTTGATTTTTGTTTATTTTAAATGATGACTTAGAACCTATAATACATAAGTAATGTACAGGTTTTTTTTTAATGAATAAAACAGAAGCAGAGTTATATTATCCAGCTTTATTATTTCCTTACTATTTAGTTGCAAAGTTTAAATGTTTAGGGTTCTAAATCCTAAATCTACAGTTATGAATTGCTGTTGCAATTTATAATAATTATTATTATGAAAACATTCTGTTATGATATTCTTTTATTTATATTAGGTTCGTAAGTAACCTCATTTATCTATATCCTATTCTAAAACTAGAACATAAATATATTACTTCTATTCTGTATGTTAATATAATAGATATCTATTTATATGTAATTATCTATATAATTATTACATATATAACTTCATGTTTTATTATAATTTCTAGAAATACAGTTACTTAGATAACAATACTATTTCATGATGTAATTAGGAGTATTGTTTAATGTGATATATTATTACTGATCTTTGAATTTTACAGTCTCTTTTAGTTCTTATATATTATTTAAGTAAACTCTTTGTAATATCAATATAAACATTTGGACATAAAATAATATCTTTTTTTAAAGATAACAGTTTATGAAGTATGTTGTAGTTTGATCTGATAACATTACTGGTATACAGAATTCTGGTTCTTTTTACTACTATACAGATTACTACACCATACTGATAATGCTTAAATCCTTAATCTGTAATGTATTTACTTTAAACAGAAGAGAATGAGTATAACTCATATTACAAGCATGCTAAATCATTCTATTTCAAGTACAGTTAAAATTTTCCAGAGAAACAGAGTTACAGTTTTTAGATTTAAATAAAAGCTGTAAAAGGATAGCTAAATAAAAGAAAATACACAGTAAAACAATTGTGATAAATGTAAATAAATTAGGGAACTCAGTTTAGAGGAATACTTCTTCTAAGCTTTGAGATACCGTGCTAGAGTACTACCTGATGATATCAGGTGTGGAAAAACACGGTAATACTAACAAGTTTTTCACTAACATTTCAAGTTCTAAACAATTCTTTTCAGATATTTAAACAATCATAATATTTATCTACTTATATACAGAAAGACATAAAGATATAAATGAAAAACCTGTTAAATGCTGTGGACAACAACAGCAATGGGAGGCCGTTCCTCCCTACCAAACTCCTGGAGAGCGCTCAAACAACGACTTCTCAGGACCCCCGAGCTTGCTCTGGTCTCCCTGGATTGGAACTAGGTGCAGCAAAACAGATACAGTCTTCAACTCAGTATCAACTCAGAACTATTAATCAGCTCCCTCAGCTCAAATAGCTGTAATCAGCATCAAGTTACTGCAAACAATCACTCAAAATACTTCCTGAATATCTTTCCCTCTTTCCTCAAATGAAATTCCTGAATACATTCAGCTGAATGAATTCTTTCTGGAAAATAACTGAGCAGCCTCAGCTCTCTTCATTGAGTACTTTTAAAGATTGCCTAGGTCTTAATTGGGTTAACTGTCATTTAATGAGCCACCTGCTCACATTCCACTTTCTTGGGGAATCATGACCCCAAATATAGGGAAGTTGCCACCTGCAACTTAGGAAGTGCTTGAGGATGCTGCCACTTGTCCTTTGCCTCTCCACCTAGTTCCAACAACCAGTTTGACCAGTAACCTCTTTTAACAGCTCTCCCATGCTGTTGTCTCCATTATTTATTTATTATTAATTAAATATTCTCAATTACACTCCATAACTGTTGACTCTGCTGAGTCATCAATCCTACTTAGGATTAAGTTTAACATAATGTCTCAGAAAATAAAATAAAACAATTTACATAATTTTACAAAATTGGGGTATGTGACAGGTCACCAATTCTATTATGGAGAAAAATTCCTATGGCTTGGGTTAACACAACAGACAGAGTAACCGCAGAAATCAATCCTTTCATATATGCAAGAGAAACCAAACATCTAACACTAAAGGATCTCGAAACATACCTTATTCCATACGATTAATGTAGATCCCCGTTGAGCTTTTCCACTCTCGCTTGTATTAATAATTTGCTCTCTCAACATTCAGCAAACAAGACAAGCATGCTATATAATTGTGTTAGACCTACTCTAGCATATATAATCAATAACATATAAGCATTTAAAAGCATCCATGGATTCAATACTCATTTAAATACACATTATTGGACAGGAAAAGATATTTCTATTAGTATAAATCAGAGATTACAATAGTGACAGCCTCTGTCGGCAAGTCTGCGAATCGGAGAAACTTAGTCCTCCACCTGGGCCTCCACCACTTCAATCCTCCATCTCTCGATAGCAGGCTCACAAGCAAAGGCAAGCTTTGGAAGAACACAAAGTGCTCCAAGGGACAAAGGGATGCAGACTCAAGTATGAGCTCCGACAACAATGGACTATAGTTTTCTTGCTCTTCAATTCCTCTCCCTTCAATGTATCCAAAGGGTTCCTTATATAGTGCTTCAATGGGGTGATGGAAGGTCAAATCTGAGCGATCTCAAGGCATATGGAAGGCCAAGAGACAAGTCACTCAGATCCACATCAAGGAAAAATCCAAAACTATTTTTCCTTTTGCACACATCCCAATGCACGCGACTTTGAGGGTCATATCCGCGTATATACATGATAACATATTTAAAAGTCCCATATAGAAAATAATGCATGTTTTTAGGGATGATATTGGAAACATCAAAGGTACAAAAATGGTCCATGGGGTCTAAAGAGTTTGTAAAGGGACAGGGAAGGCCATAAAGGTGTGATCCACCATGTGTGCTAAAATCAGCTGTAACAGATGCCCCCTAATGTGTGAGGTCAGAGGGGTGATACGATGGCCGAAATACATTATAAGTCCATCCCAGAAGTGGAGTGATGAAGAACCAGGTGGGAGAACCAACCATCCAACAGCATAATACAATAATCAAACTCTGCACATAACTGCAAGTAGATATAGAAGTCCCAGATACATAAGAGTACAAAGGCCATAAAGGTGTGATCCACCATGTGTGGTAAAATCAGTTGTAACAATTAGAATGGGATGTCGAATGACACATATGATCAATTAATCAAATACAATGTTTTGGTACGAAATGAGGCTCGGCAGAAAAAGAACAAAAGTGTTGAGTAGCATAGACAATATATCGAAGCCAGTGAATCTTTGCAGAGACAAAAGGGGGCCAAAGGCCAAAACCCGATTAATGTAAAATTTATTATAGATTTTATAAGATTTAATGGAGGATATAGGATATCATTCCATCATACGATTTGAAGGCTAGGATCAAAGAACCTAGGTAATATTTTGAATTTTGAATTTAATTGAAAAGACCAGGATTTAATAAGGGAGGTATCTGAAGCTTGGCGATGTTTCTAGTTGAGGCAGCTGAACAATTCTCTAAAAGAATGGAGAAAGGGGGAAAGAAAATATAGTATCAAATAAAAGGAGAGGGAATAGAACGAAAGGGTCCATTATAAAGGCAGAGAACAAGAGAAGTTGTTGAACAACCAATTGAGAAGAAGAAAGATAATTAGATTTTAAATCTGTAATTGTAAAAATTGTGTGGTGTAAGCCGGCTAAGACTAAGACTAGGGGCATAAATGTTGTATGCATATTGTAACTAAGAAATTTCTCAGTTAATTAATTGATAGAGAAGTTGAGATACCTTTGAGTATGTATGTATATTTTTGTTCCCTATGTGTGGTTGTCCATTTTCATTTATGTTGTGGTAATTATGATTTGTAGTGCCTATTCTAGCATGCCACATTTGTCATTTTAATTTTCATGCACTAGAGTCCACTTGTGTCATTTTGATTGTCATGCACTAGATTCCACTTGTGTCATTTAGATTGCCATGCGCTAGATTCATGATAATTAGATCCATGCACTAGATTCCACTTGTGTCATTTTGATTGCCATGCACTAGATTCATGATAATTAGATCCATGTCATCCATGCACACAAGAAGAATGCCACGTATATAAATCATTCAAAATTCTTTTGTAGATAAGCAAAGGAAAACATTTAATCAAACTATCATGATTTAAACAAGGAACTTTGGCAATCCGTTTTCAAGGAATGAATGTTAAATCAATGCATAAGCCATGCAATGTAGTCTTGATGGTTATTGCTTCAATCCTCAATTCAAAGTAAAGAGTAGGGTTGTCAAGGTGTAAGCATTTAAACACAATTCATTTGATAAGGTCAATGAAACAAATTGATTGGTCTACTATGCACTTAAACACCTTCAATTCTTTATGTCATTAAAGGAAAATACCCATGGACCACCCATAACAAGAAAAAAACCATTGTCATCAAAGTGCCATAGTATAAATTATGATATTCAAGTCAAATCTATATAAGAATAATAACGTTTGAAAGGCCCTTACATCCATCAATATATAAAGAATCCAAAGAATTCATATGATAAGGAACAAGGACATGAACAATACCCCTAGAAGAGTAGTACACCCCGGGAAAAGAAGGAACACACTTTTAGCTTAGTCAACGACCCAATAGAGAAGTACACAACCCTTGAGGACATTGCCAACTCAATGAGAAACCTAGGACATAAGGGCACACTGAGTTTAACTAACTAATTTGATCCATTGCTTATTCATATTTATGGGAAATTAGTTAAAGGCATGTTAGTGTCCAGTTTTGATGCATTGTTTATTAGTATTTTTTAGTAGCTGGTTACAAGTTTGTAGCCAAAAAACTAGATAGCACCCTGAGGCAAAGTTTCCTAACATGTTCTAGGCAAGTGAAACTATAAAAACTTTACAAATATCAACTAAGTAATGTTTTCCTTCACTTTAGTGAGTAAAGATAATCCTACTCTAAGGCGGGATTCCTTAAGGAAACTAAGTCAAAGGTGACAAGAGTACTTGATTGATAGATGAATGATTTCAAAAGTATAACGAGATTAATGAGTTAGAACATCTTATATGTGAATTAATAATTATACTAATTGATACATTGGATATACTCTTAAGAACCATTAACCATTGATCATTGAAAGAAAATAACGAAAACCATAAGTAAATTTGACAAGAAATAACCAAGTTAAACAATATTAAATAGATCACAAATTATTAAGCAAACAAATGAAAGAAAATCATATGAAAATTATCCCATTAACAATAATGATCCAATTGCAATTTCTATCACAGTTTTTCAAATTAATCAGTAATAGAAATATGAAACTCTTAAACCAATAAACTGAAAAAATATAACAATTGAAAGTGTCGATTTAAGAAGATGAAAGCATGCAAGTAAATTTGAAATTGACCAAAACAATATGTATTTTATCCCATCATTAACTCTTATTACGTAGGTGTTGCCACTCGAAAAGAGAGGTAAATCCCATATTTATACTAACAACTTGAAAAAGATTGCTAATAAACCCATGAAGGATAAACCATGTGAATTATATGGTTATTAGCAATATGTATTCCAACATAATTGAAGACAGAAAGTGAATGCAAATTTCGTGAATAGGACAAGTAACATTGTAAAATTAGATTGTGGAATTCCAAATTGTGTTAGTTACTTGATTATGCCTTTAACATGTAAATGAGGAGTGCTAGCATGCCACTTTTAAGATCTGAAAAGTTGAAGTAAATTGCAAAAAATGAAACTATTCAACATCTAAAACCATGCCCAAAAACAATTTTTTAAAGCAACTTAAATGTTCATGTAATAAATTGCTTATTAAAATTAAAAGTTAGCTCATCTAAATATATGAGAAGTGAATTACAAGTGAGTTGAAGTTAGATCTAAAAATAAAACTTTACCCACAATATTCATGTTTATAACCAAAAAGCAAAAGATCATAAATTCATGAAGAAATATACAATAAAATATAATTAAATTCATGAATAAATATACAATAAAATAGAATTAAATTGGTGAAGTGAAGTGTTTCCCTCAAAGGGAATTTGTATGGTTGTATTTTGCATAAATTTATTTGTGATTTTTAGCTAAATTCCATATTTAAAACTTGAGAGGAAGAACTTTAAAATGGAAAATTTAGTGTCTTAATTTTCAGGAACTAAACACTTTGACTAGTGCATATGTTACTTGAGATGAAAGGAAATGGGGTCATGAAGAAACAAGAGAGTTTTATGGGGATTAAAGAATAAGAGAAGGGAAGAAACATCCAATCCCTGGTCTCGGATAGCCATTAAGGATTCTTGCTTCCCTAAGTAGAGGGTTCAAGTTGAATTATCCTTAGTAAACGTGCATGTAAAGAAAAAAACTCCTTGTTAATGCTCATATTTTGCACCCATGCGAAATTTTAGCCAATACAGTAATGAGTCATCAACATATACATGCATCCCATCAAAGACATCCTCATCAATATCTAGAAATAAATATGAGTTAGAAATGTCAATGAATAGTCAAAACACAAGGTCACATGGGTAAATCTATGTTTACTTGCGCTACGGAACGTGTCACCAGTTTATGTTCATGTATTACTAGCACTGGTTTTCCTTCGAAATCCACATGAATATATAAATGGCAGAATCTCAACCACCAGTCACACATTGAAGGCTCATGAAGGATCCCCACCAACAAAAAATCAAACTTGTCTCTTCATATGATGAGGGAGCATTGAATATCCCCCTTTTTGTACCTTGGATCCAGTTCATGAGGTGATGGGGGTTCACACTTGGATCTAGATGTTTCTTGGTCACTATTGTAATCACTTAGATTTCAAGGTTACCAATAATACACATAAGGAATCATATAATCATAACAGAGAAAAGAGACAAGAATAGTGGGTAGAATATAACTTATATTACTCAATAACACATGTGGGTTCATACAATAAACCGAACCATGTTCTTATCTGGCTCAACAGCCTATTTATACATTTACAAAATAGTTATGGTAAATACATATCGATTCACTCAACCAACACAACTAATGAGGGCGACATAATCTACAATTAGTCGGATAACCAACTAGCTCCTCCAACATCTCCCCTAGGAACAAAATCTTTCTTCATCCCGAAGAAATAGGGGAGGTAACAAAATTGACTATCTTACGCAGTTCCTATAATTTCTTTGTTTATGGACTATGTTGTCTAATTTATGGTCATTTCTGTACACAAATCTCCACAATGGGTTCTGTTGTAATTGCTAGCTGGTGTTGAAATTATTCTTAATTGCGGAGTGCCTTCTGGATATCAATGGTCAAGGTTATGATGCTTGGCAAGCTCGACATCTTCTCCTGTATTGACAAGTTCACAATATTACTCATGTCAGGGCCCAAAAATTGTGCTTTCTCCTCTGTAGTGTGGATTAATCTTTTCATGTGTGGATGAATCTCGTCAAGGCTATCCAAGCTAGGATTGGATTGAGTTAACCATTGATGTGTTTGTTTCTCAAGTTTGTCCAGCTTTGTTGTCTCTTATGTAAGTTGGTCTTCAATTGTTTTATTCATCTCTTCTGTGTCTCCTTGCTAGATTTGTATTGTTTTAATGTGCTCTCGTGTACTTCTTTATTGCTGAAATACTTGGCTATAGTAGGTGACCCAGCTTCTTAAGACTTCCTCTCTGACATTGGATTCTTCAAAATGTTATTTCAATACTATGTGAGCTTCGGAGAACGCTGTGAACTGATTTCTTAACAATACAGAATTATGTTCTGTCTGCTCTTCCTTCTTTTCCAGTAGCTATGTTTGCAGACTAGACATGACACTTTCAAACAATTGGTATGCTTGATCCAAAAGCTTGTCTGTGTCCATTGTCGAAAGTGTAGAGGATCGACTGCTTCTTGGCCATAGACTAATCTAAACGGTGTTTGGTCTGTAGATCACTTATATGCTATTCTGTCTGCCCATAAGACAGTGGAAATTTTTTCATCCTAGTCATCTTTGTCAATGTTTCAAATTTTTGTTAAGCCCCTTGTTAAGGTTTTGGTAAATTCTTCTATTGCACCGTTAGATTGAGGATGATAAGTTGTGCTTCTTCTGTGGTTGATTTTGAATTGATTCGTTAAGGATGCAATGGTTTTGTTGATTAAATGTGATCCTTGGTCACTGATTAGAGTTAATGGACAAACAAATCTAGTAATTATATTTTCGTATATGAATTTAGCAGCTACTTTACTAGAACAGGTTTTGACAAGTTCTGCCTCTGCCCATTTAGTAATGTACTCGACTGTTTTTATAATGTAGCATGCACCTGACCTTATAGCAGGAACTGGGAATGGTCCTATAAAGTCGATAGCCCAAATTTCGAACGTTAAACTTGGATTTACCGAAATTAATGACATCTCAATGCTAGGTAAAGTTCGACCTAAACGTTGACAACGATCACATTTACTGACAAACTTCTGACAACATTTGTATAATGTCAGTCACCATAGTCTTGATTGTTGGATCTTTTCAGTAGTCGTATCCAACTGGAAATGTCCTAGTGTGCTTCCTGCATTATTCTGTCTCTTTCATGCTCTAAAACACATCTATGGAGTACTTCATCCAAGCCCATTTTATATAGGAACCCATTAATTAGATTATAAGGTGCAGCCTTCATTGCTAACTTTTGCTTATTTTTGGTACTCATTCCCTCAGGTGCTTTTCCATTCTCTAATAATTGTGCTATCTCTTCTAGTTCGGTAGGTACAGCTTCTATTCTGAATAGATGTGTGTATGGGAGATCTTCTTCAATTCCTGTCAGTTCTTCCCCCATGTCAATTCAAGACAAGTGGTCGGGCCTGACATTTAGCCTTCTTAGTCAAACTACAACTTCAAATTTGAATTCTTGGAATAGAAACAACCAACGAAAGATTCTTCCATGATGTAATGGTTTATTTACTAGATATTTCAGCGCTTGGTGATCAGTGTAAATTATAAATGGGTTAGCTAATAGATAATTCCGATATTTTTGTAGTGCAAAGACCATTACTAATGCTTCCCTTTCTATCGTGGAATAATTACATTTTGCTTTGTTTAATTTTCTATTGCTATACACGATTGGGTAGTCCATCCCATCGTCTCCTGGTTGTGTTAATATTGCACCTATTGTTATGTCTGATGCGTCAATGTGTACATGAAATTTGACTGAGCAATTTGGAAACCTGAGAATAGGTGCTTCGGCTAATTTTTTCTTTAAAGTGTCGAAAGATGCATCACATTCTTCAGTCCATTCAAATTCCTGATCTTATTTTAATAGTTCTTCTAATGGGAATGTCATATCTGAGAAGTGACGAATGAATTTCTTGTAATAGCCCGTATGCCCTAATAACACTCTGACTTACTTTGGATTCATTCAAGGTTTCAAGTAGAGGATGATTTTTATTTTTTGAGAATTCGACCTTGATTCCTTCTTTGCATACAATATGTCCCAGTAGAATTCCTACAGGGGTTAAAAAGATGCATTTCTTTATGTTGAGTGATAGCTTGATTTATCGACATCGTTCCAGCATTAGCCTTAACCATTTGCAGTGATCTTTCAACATGGAGTAAATTGTCCAATCATCGAAGTATACAACCATTGTTTTATATATGTATTCCTAAAATGCTTTGACTACTATTCTTGAGAATACGGCTGGTGCGTTTTTAAGACCGAATGGCATAACTCTATAAGAAAATGATCCAAATTCACAAACGAATGTTGTCTTCTTTTCATCCTCCATAGCAACCAGCACTTGATTATATCCTAAGAATCCATTTGTAAACGAATAACACTCATGTCATGCAACCTCATTTAATATTTCATCTACAAATGGGATTGGGAATGGATCTGTCAGCGTGACTTTGTTTAGCTCCCGGAAGTCTACACAGATTCTCAGTTTTGTCGGGCCATGCTTTTTTGGTTGAACGACCATTGGGCTTTCCCATTCCAAATGTTTAATTGGGTAGATGATTCCAGCAGCTAACATATTGTCAATCTCTTTTAACACTGTCTCCTTATATTTGTGAGCAAGTTTGTAAGGTCGTTTCTTTACAGGTCTTGCATCTAGTTTAATATCAACCTTCATTTCACCCATTTCCTGTACTAACCCTTAAAGTTCTTTATAATCTCGGGAAAAGACAACCTATAATTATTTTAGTAGGTTAACTATTTCTGTCGTTTGTTATTCGTTCTAGTAGTCACCTATTTTTGTCATTTTTAGTCTGTTATCATTAGATATGTCGACTTCTTTGGTTTTAACCTTCACGTCCATCCATTATGGCACCTTTCTTTCATTTATTTGTCGACTTCCCTCCTTGAATTGTGAAAATGATGTTGGGAAGTATGTTGCTGTCATCCGGTCGGTATCTTCTTTGTCAGTCAAATGACCTTGAATATCATTCTAATTGGTTTGACCATTTTTGGAAGAACAGATTTCCACTGAAAGCTTTTTCCATTTGTATGCTCATTTTCTAGGTGAAGTCTTTTCGACTGTGGTATTTTATTAGCCTGACTGTTATTACATGATGCTTTTGCTCGGCTATGAGTCTGTGTCGAACTATGATGAACAATCAGCTGTGTGCATGTTTTTATTTGTTTTGTTGCTTCGACTAGTTTGTCATCTTCTAGTATGAATTTAAAGTCCTCGGTGAAGTTTTCTTTGAGTTCGTTCCATATGAACGTTTCAGCTCATGCTTCTTCCATCTTCTCCATTCTTTTTCACATATACTTGTGTGTTTTTCGGGGTCTTGTCCTTGTGTGAAGACTGGTATTTGTGCCTGTTTAGTTAGCTTATTCCCTCTGAATCTTTCGACGAAGTATGTTGAAGCCATCGTCCACATTTGTAGTCTCGATTGATGGGTATCCCACCATCGAGCAGCTTGACCTGTAAATGTTTCGACCAGGATTTGGAGTCAGTCATACTCACCTATGTTTTTGGAAACTTGTTCTATATGAAGTACTGGTGATTCTCTTTCTTTATACCGAAGAGACTATCTATTTTTGGTTTTGATTGGCGCTAAAGAAGGGTATTCCATAATTTTTCTTTCAAATATATTTGGTATAATGGACACAAAAAAACATTGAGATGTCATTTTTTTCAAGATGGCATGAATGGTCCAGCATCCCCATGCTTGGGTTTCATACTTTTCCATCTCCCAGTCGTATAATTCCACATCTGAATTATAGCCGACTGAATCTTGATTCCCCACATGAAGTTCTCCATAAATATTTTATTCGGTATAATCTTCATTGTTTTGGATTTGATAAAGTTGTCTAACATCGAATTCTTTGTCTATGGGTTTGTCCACGGTTCACCTTGTGAAGGATGAATAGGAACAATTACTTTCTGCCCATTCCCTTTAATCTTTATCCTTTCGTTATCTAGTGAAATCGACGCCTTCATATTCCAACCTCATGGTCGACCCACTAATGCTAGGAAGGAGCTAGATCCTTCCTTAGTTTTTATGATTTCAAAGTCAACTTTTGTAGTAATGCCTTTATGGTCATGTCAACATTTCTCCATACCCCAATAGGTTCGATGAGTCCTTGGTCTACTAATTTTATTTACATTCCTGATTTGCTAAGTCGAGGTCTGCCCAATTGTTCCCATGTATCTCTTGTCATGATATTCACCTGAGATCCAAAATCAAGAACAACTTATCGAACGTGGTATCCTTCTATTTCTAAGTCGACGAGTGGCTCAAAATCACTCTTATATTTTTTATCTAGGCTACATATATTCTTAGTTTGTTTATCCATGCCAGATTTGTTCTTAATATTGTATAACAGATCAATAAATTGTGTTATTGAGATATCATTATGTATTAAATTAAGTAGTTCTTGAGATATATTCTGTCGGCTATCATCGATTGCTTCTTTTCTAGCGAATTCTTTAAACATACTTGATGCATCATTATATAATTACTTTTGCCTTATAGGATTAGGGTAGTCATATTTGCTTTTTATTTTACTTATTATTGGATTATCATTGCCAGTTTTTGTTCCTTGTCTAGTGACTATTTGTAAATTCTTTGTACGAATTACATCACATTTTTGAACACATGACAAGACATTAAAATTCTTCTTTTTATTAATTTTGTCGAGCATGGTGGGACAATCCTCTAAAGAGTGATCACCAACACCACAACTGGTACAAAATTTTAGATCAGTCTAGTCTTTGTATGGACAGTCTGTATACCGATGACCTTCATTGTAGCACGTGAAGCACTGGATTGGTATTCATGGTCTCTTGTCTCGAATTCTGAAGATTTGGTCTCGACCTGCATATCCCCCATGATGATTATTATCATATTAGCACTCATATCTCTGGTCTTCGTATCTTTGGTTGAGTTGCTCATTATGTTCCCCATTATTATTGTTTTGTGCAACAACGTTTGTTTGATACATGGCATGATAGTTTTGTCGGTTCTTTAGGTTCAAGTGACAATCGGTTGTTGCATGGATTTTAATATCGCGAATTGTGCACCAAGGAGATTTTTCATTTTTCATGTTTAACGGACAATCTTTCGTCGTGTGTAGCCCATCTTCCTAGGAGATATCGCAAAACAATTTTGTTTGAACAAAGCATACATCTTGTCGGTTGATGTCTTGTTGACAATTGTCTTTAGTATGCCTGACCATCGAGCATTTGGTACACCAAATATCTTGTCCTTTGAGGTTAAGTTCCCATAACTATTTTTTCATTATTTCTTATTTTTCTTTGATACGGTTGTCCAATGGGTGCATTGGGTGGTCTTCGTCCATCTTGACTTGCAACGCCTTTGTGAGTGCATCTTCGTATGTATTGAATGTGTCAAGACTAATGTGCCTCTGAATCTTATGTGAAAGCCCTGCAAGAAACCATTGGATTAATAATTTTTCATCTGTGTTATAATCCAGCTGGTTGAGTAGGTCCTTCAGTCGTTTATCGTATTCCCTGACACTCTCTGCCGGTTTCTAGACTGTCATTTTTAACTTTTTTGCCACTAGATGCTTCGCATTTGGGGTTTTGTAGAATGAAAGAAATTGTTTCTTAATTTCTCCCTTGGTCTCATTGGGCATTTTGTCAGTGTATGTCATGTACTAAGTCAGTTCCTGCTTTCGCAAAGCACCGACGAATTGTGTCATCTGTTGATATTTGGTTGTTACTGCGTTTTCTTCCCATGTCGATTCCCAAATGAAATAATGTCATATGGGATCCTCATCACCCTCTTAGAGGGGGAAGTGTGCGATGTCATGCCCCATGTCTTCGGCGTCGGCGTCTCCTTCAGGAGGTGGTGGTGGGGGTGGTGGGATACCCTATGTAACCCTTTGTTGTTCATAGTTGTTTCCGATGGAACTTTCGTTTCCGTCGGAACTTTTGTTTGTTGGTTCATCCTCGACAAATTGTTAGTATAGTTCGACTCCTTCTGTTGATATCCAAGCAAACTGTTGTAACTGGGATATCCTTCTTTGTGAGTCTGACTGATCTGTATTTTCTAAAGCTGTGTTTGGTTGGGGGTTTCTCCTTCATGTCCTGGGTAGAGTAGGTGGATACTACAGTTGGATAGGTACAATTGAAATGTAACCCAATTTCCTTCCCCCAGCCGACGAATTATAAGATGGTCGACATCATTTCCTTCATCATCTAGTCGGCTCCATACACCGAACTCACCAGCTCGTAGTATTAGGTCTTCTTCGACAATGGCCTACACTCAGGCACTCAGGTTTGAATTTAACAGAGATTAAGGATTTATGCTTTGGGGTATGCTGATTTGGAGATATTATCGTTGCTCTATCTATAAATATTCCTCCATCGGTGACACTTCTTCATCTTCTCCCTCTTCCTATCGGTCATGATCCAACTCTGGCAAATATTCTTCATGTTATGTCACTCTGGTGTCCACTCTTCTCTGGAGCACGACGACCTGCTCTCTAAGTTCCTCCCATCTATTCTGCATATTGTCTCTTTCTATTTTGTGTAAATCTGGAGTGCTTTTGTGAGTCACTGTCTAAATTATTTCTTTCTTGTCCCAACTTTTCATTGTTGGTAGCGGTTTCCATAATCGACTAGAATTCCTCTATTCTACCCCAAATCATGACCAGCTACCCCCCCATAGCTTACCCGGTGCTTTAATAATCCTAGGTGGTTCTGTCTATTTGCTCAAAAAGTATTCCCACTCCCTTTCTGCAACAAAATTCTCCCACAATCTTTGCTTTTGCGCCTAGTTAGTGTTCGATGGCGGTTCAATTATGATGGATGAGGCTCAACAATGTGGCATGCTCCCCTGTTGATCAGGAACTTAAAAAAAAGAGTCAGTAGTGAGAAACAAAATTGTTCAATGAATTCGTTATAGAACCTCTCTTCGATACTCTCGATAGAGACTCTCGCTTCCACGGCATGTTCTTCACAAACACGTCTGCCATTTTTTCAAACCACTCCGATAGATTTGTTCGTCCACCTCTCGTCAGCCTCTGGAGTAACTCTTTCTCTTTAGTTTCTACCGGATTTTTCATACAGTAACTTCTTCAGAGAATGAGGTACAGATTCTACAAACTTCTCATGTGTTTCGGAGAAAAAAATCTCCTTAGCTTAGGCAATAGTCAGTCTGTTTCTCCGAGCATAATTCTGCAAATAGTTCACGATTTTATGCTCCCACCAATCCTTAATCTGTTGTTCTAAGATCATCTGCTCTTGGTCATTTCATCCGTATATGTACCACCAGCAATAAAACCAATGTTGTAATCATTCAAATTGCAAGGTTACCAATAATACACATAAGGAATCATATAATCATAACAGAGACAAGAGACAAGAATAGTGGGTAGAATACAACTTATATTACTCAATAACACATGTGGGTTCATACAATAAACCAAACCAAGTTCTTATCTAGATCAATAGCCTATTTATACATTTATAAAACAATTATGGTAACTACCTATCGGTTCAATCAACCGACATGACCGATGAGGCCGACCTAATCTACAATTAGTCACCTAACTAGTCTAGTTGACTAACCGACTAGCTCCTCCAACATCCACCTCTTGGACTATAAAAGGAGGCCATGGGTATGCAACTAAGAGAGGGGATTTAGAGCAAGGTTATATTGTTGGAATTGTGTTGGAACTTCCTCATAGTCCACATCTCCTTACACCTATTGGAATTCCTCAAGCTCCCTTACCACCTTCCTCCAAGGGGCAATTGTTTCTCACATTTGTTCTTCAAGTTATTTAGCATCTACTATGTACAAAAAGGGCCTCCCAAAGGAAGATTGTTTTCTTTCCTTGAATCTATTAAATTTAAGAACCAATGATCTATAGGAAAATGAGAGCAATTGAGAAGTAGAATTATGCAGTGGAATATCAAAGATAGTGCACACTAAACAAGACAAATTTGACACAAATCTGATAATAATTGTTCAGTTAATTACAACATTAATCTCTATTCATTCCAGTAGTAATACAACAGTGTTACAATAAGTAGAATTTGAATCATGTGGATAAGATTCAAATCTACCAACTAAACCTGACTAGCTGGCTAACTCAATGTGTCTAAATCACTATCGGAGCTCACTAGTCTAACTCTAGATGTATAAATCAGTTCTACAATCATTTAACTGATAAGGTAGGTGTAAAAAGGCACCAGTCCCCATGCAGGCATGCAAAACTTACACTAGACTAAACGAGAGTGATATAATTGATTGTAACTAGAGGTTTGACTCAGCATAACTGCCTACCTACCACAACCAACTAATGGAAGTTGTTGGTGGCACTTAGATTGCCTTTTAGAATGTAGGGATTGGCACCGGTGGCACCAATGGCACTAGCGACACCAATGGCACCAATGGCACCAGTGGCACCAATATCATGGTGGCGTAAAACTATAGCAAATGACTCATAAGTTAAGAAAGATGATAAATTAGACTATATATAGACAAGGGAGGATTAATTAATCCTAACACCCCCTCTTAATCCTAACTTGGACAACTTTGGGCCCTGGAAGCTAGGCCAAAAGTGTAATATCCTAATTTTGACCCCAATTGCATTAAAATTGTATATGATGTAATTACCATTATTAAATAATGGTGAGGAGCTAAAGGCCAAGGCCCCACCATGGATTTAGCATTTTTATGTATCGGCAATTAAAATCGATGCATATGGTTGTTGTGTTAGCCAGGCATAATGTAAATTGAGACATCATGTAAAAATGCAATTTAATAAAAATATCACAACTAGCTATGCCAATGCAAAAAGAGATGGGGGCATGATTTCACAAGGAATAGTGGGGGGATTATTCAAACCCTTGAGCCAATAGGGTAAAGCCAAATGTCAATGGGAGAACCCATAAAGTTGTCAACTACTTTTTTTGTCTTTTGTGCCCCAATCATTTATTTATTCCAGGAGTTGGTTGAGGTAGTTAATGCCTTGGGAAGGGAAGAGTATGGCACTCAAAATTCATATTGGGGAAGCCATCAGTTTTTGAAAAACATGATTTTTATTATTGGGAAAGTAATTACCTAGAAATGCATGCCCAATCCTTTCCTTGTTCAGACCCTTCATTTCCTCGCGCAGCTGGAGTAGCTGGGGGTGTTTTTCCCTCACGTTTTTTGCATTTCCTCATCCTTCCATGGCTGGAAAAACTCGTTTTGTATTGCTGAGGGAATGGGTAGAAGAGAACCACGAGTTGTGGGTTTAAAGAGGTCGTTTTTTCCCCTGTGGAGCCAATACTATTTCTGAAATCGAATTTTCTCTCCAATGGTTGATTTCCCCATCTGAAATTTTGTTTTTGGGTGCCAAGACGTTTTTCCTCATACCAAGCAGTTGTATTTTGTTGTTGTGTGCATCCCTGTTTTGGTCTAAAATTATTAGGAGTGGAAGAGGCCCAAAATTGGCTTGATAAACCTAGTGAAGAGAGGAACCTCGTAGACAGATCAAGAGGGCTGGAAAATATTTTATGCACACCCTGAAGAGCACTGGAAGGGAAGGTATGGCATGAGGGACTATGTAGCAGTGAAGGGAATACTTCCTTGTGTTGGGTGTGTAGGTATTGTGAATGCCAATCTAGATAGATCTGGTGCAAGTTTCCATAGCTCTGAGTTTGAGCTCACTAGCTTAGCAATTCTACAATTCCACTGCCATAGCAGCCTAATAAACCCAACTGTAGTTTGGCTTGGCTGAGTTTTGATGTGTTTTTGGCTATGTGTGAGCCTGTTGTTCCCTAGTTCCTTGTGGAACTCATGGATAGCTCGAGGGTGGCAATGGTGCTGAGATATTGATGAGCACACTAGCCTATGGTTGGGTGGAACGTTGCAGCAACATAGCTAGTTGTGGGACAGCTACATTTCAAGATAAGTGTTATCTTGAATTTAATTCCTGCATGCATTTCTTTGTGAATTATTATGAACATGTTGAATGTGTTGAAATGTATTTTCTTCTGTTGTATTTTCATTTGTTATACATTTGCATCTGTATATATTTTATTTCAATGCATTATGTTTATGTTCATGGGGCTAGATCCCCAGTTTGATAAACAGTAGAGTAGCAGTGTAGTCACATCCTCTCCTCGTAGAGAGAGAGGGGGGGGGGGGGGGNTTGGCTAGTAGAGAAAGACAGAAAAATTTCCAAAAATTTTAAATATGGACATGTCTGCCAAAGTTGGGGAGTTTAGTCGATATGTGTTGGAATAAATGGGTGAGTTTCGCCAACACATGTTGGCCAAACTCAATGAGTTTTGCCAATGTTAAACAAAGAAAGAAAGAAAAAATCAAAAAAATTTCCATGTCGACAAGACTTGGTGAGTTTTGTCAATATATCGGCTAAGTTGGTTGAGTTTCACCGATGCGTGTCAGGAGAAATAGGTGAGTTTTGCCGATACATCTTGATAATATTTACTAAGATCGTCGTGAAAGAGAAAAAATTTCTAAGTGTTGCATGTTGGAAAAACTTGGCGAGTTTTGTTGATGCATGTCGGAAAAACTTGGTGAGTTTTGCCAATGTGTTGGAAGCAAAAGCAGATTTTTTCCGACACATGCTGGAAGAAAAGGTTGAGTTTCACTAATGAAAGAGAAAAGAAAGAAAACTTTCAAAAAATTTCTAAGCATATGCATGCCAGCAAAACTTAGCAAGTTTTTTCGATGTGTCGAAAGAAAAAGCGGATTTTTGCCGACACATGTCGAAAGAAATCGCTGAGTTTTTTCGATACGTGTTGGACAAACTCATTGAGTTTTACCAACATGTTAGAAGAGAAAGCAGAGTTTTTCCGATACATCAAAAAAACTCAGCGAGTTTTTCCAACACTTCGGGAGGAAAAGTTAAGTTCTGCCGACACGTCGGAAGGAAAAGTTGAGTTTCATTGATCGACGCAAGAAGGTGAGTTTTTCCGATACGTGTAGAAAAACTCGACGAGTTTTGCTGATACATCGGCAGAAAAAGGTGAGTTGCGCCGACATGTCGAAAAACTTTGGCATGTTTGTCGAACAGAGGAAAACATTGAGTTCGCTGAAACAGATAATTTCAGCAGTTTTTTCAGTGGGATTTACAGTTGCCAGAAAGTTGAAAAATGGCAATGAGCTTATGCTCCAGATTCCCCCCTAAGATAGTCATTGTTTGTGGAAAAAGTCTATATTTTGACAAGTTTTCAATGTATAATTTTCCCAATGAAGGTAATAAATTTTTAAATTTCTGAGAATGTTATGCAGCTATCAATTGTGTTTATGAACACATTTTGCAGAATCGTAGTCACATCAAAGGCAGCATTCCACCTAGTGTAGTTTGGAAAATTTGGTCTTGGTTGGGTCAAGAAGATCAACATCATGAGTGATGCACAAGATCCCTATGATCCCGAGACAGATGCCATGGGAGAGAACATACAGGTTGAGGATGTTGAAACAAAATCTAATGAGAGGAGAAATCAAGAGACTCCCCCAGATATTGCAGCCACCATGAGGAGCCTAAGGGTGGAGTTGCAAAGTTACAGAGAAGATAATGAAAGGATGATTAAATCTCATGAAGAAAAAAATCAGTTGAATGCAGCCATGCTGCAGAGTTTGACATACATCCAAAGGCATATAAGCTCTAGGAAATGGACATCAAATCCAAAAGGAGGTAGGAGCAGTTCAAGAAGAAATTACTGCAAGAATTCCAATAGCTCAAGAAGAGTTTCTAGAGATGGAACATATACTCCAAAAATATATTCTAGTGGATCATTTGACTCTGAAGAATCCAGTTGGGGTTCAAGCTCTTCATCTCACAAGAGTAAGAGGAAGAGGCATTACAAGAACAATTCCTATGGGGAATTTAAGAAGGTAAAGTCTCCTACATTTGATGGTGAGGTAAAATCTGGTCAAGAAGCTGAAGCTTGTCTTCCGGGATGTGAAAGTATTTCCAAGTCTAAGACTACTCCAAAAATATGAAGGCAAGGGTATCCATAGTCAACTTAAATGGAAGAGAATCTATATGGTGGGAGCACCTCAGGCAAGTGAAGATGCTCAATGAAAGAAGAATTGTGTGGAAGAAGTTCAAGAAATACTTCAAACAGAAGTACCTCTCTGATAGGTACTATTATGATAATATTAAAGAGTTCCATGAGATGAAATTAGGACAATTGACCATGGGAGAATATGCAAACAAATTCTTCGAACTGTTAAGGCATGTCAGGTATATTCGAGATGATAAGATGAAAATTCGGCATTTTCTAAGTGGGATACCTCAGGAATATAAATATAGGATTGATTTTGATGAACCTCGAACTCTAGAAGAGGTAATAAGGAAGGCCAAGTATTTCTATGATCAAAACAAAAGCAAACCTAATCTCCATAAATCATGGAAGGACAAGAGGAATGAGAAGTTTGACCAAAGCAAGAAAGTTTTCAAACCCTCTCATTTCTGAAATCAACAAAGGAATCCATCACAAGCTATGACTAAGACAACCAGAATCATGGGAGACAAGCCAAGAGATTCAAAAGAGCCAAGAGAACCACTTCAATGTTGGGGATGTGGAGGAGACCATATTCTTAGGAATTGTCTGCATCAGAATGGGAATGTAAGTCAAGTTCACAACATCCAAGAAGCTGAAACTGTGGATCAAGTGGCAAGGACTATCCCTAGAATCTATATGCAACACTAGAGAACCGACAGGCAGATCATCAATCGATTGTGGTTGAATTTCTCACTCAGTAACTTCCGCCACTTATCTTTTCCCCTTGTGGGTCAGCAAACACTCTTTCAACTACTTTAGTTCTGATTCCTCTCTGTATTTTTAATTATTAAATAGAAATAATAATTCATTACATATATTTTGGCTTTCTAGTCAAAATATTTAAAATAAATAAACAATTCAAAGAATAATAGTTTTCATTTATTTGGTGTGTTACATCTAACATAGCCAAACAACACCTTTGTGCACTCAGAAATCACTACTTTATGTCAACATCGGAGGAGTGAATAGTCAGTTTGTCAAGCCATGGTACTTGCATGATGCAAATGCCTCATCAATGCCACCTTTGCCAAGAGTCTTAAATACTTGGTAGTGATGATATTACCCAATATCCTAGTTGAATGCAACGCTGATTTTACAAAGAAATAATTAAATGTCAATAAATAGGAAGTTACATTTCTAATGCTAATGTTGTCATCCCAAAATAAGGGACCAGTCCCTCTTTTAAAAAAACTATGTTTTTTAATCAAAGTATAAGTAGATTGACAACCGTAAGTAGTAGGTTGATATTTCCTTCCCTTCTATAATACAAAATAAGGTACATTACAAAATACCACCAGTCCTCCTACATGATAAAATGGTTACATTACCTTTCAATTCCTACACTAGTTGTATAAATAGCCATGAACACTATTACAAAATTCTACATAACAACAAATATGAGGAACTTATAGTTTATTATATAAGTACAGTGTTTCACAAAATAGAAAAATGATAAAAAGATTCTTGTATAGAGCTTAATATAAAAAAGGAGCCACCAATATCTTCTACCTTTTTAGAATATAGGAATTGAGCCTTCTGAGATTACTTTTGAGTCACTCAAATCTATATAAAAAATAATGCCTTCATTCATGTATAGAGCTTGCTTGGATAGAAAATCTACTTCACCATCGAATTCTTTAAATACATGTTGGAAATGCATCTCTGCAAAATCTTCCTTGAGTCTTTTGGTTTTTTCTTTCCATCCCTCAAGAACACCCACCTATAATTGGCATTTTTTGAGAGCTTAATCAATAATCACTTTGGAATCTCCAATTACCTACAAATAAATAATTCTTTTAGAATGAGCAAATAATAATAAACCCTAGAGAGCAAGTAATTCGCCTTAAGTATCGGTATCCCTGCCATGATTTAACTTATTTTAAACACATGTGGTTCACTTAATTTGAGGTAAGCACCAGCTCCACATCTTGTGACATTTCCCTAAGAAGCACCATCAAAGTATAATATTGGTAAATTGTAATTGAATAAAGGAGCGCTTTCTACTCTCTCATGTTTTCCCTCGTTCTCTTTAAAAATTTCCCCATATGCTCCAATTGCATTAAGACTAACCCTCATAACTTTCTTTTTTTTACCCTCAAATATTACATCGTTTCTATGTTTCTAAATTTCCTACTATATTAAACAAGGAAAATCTCTCCATATGTTATCACCAGCATTATAGTTATGAAAACATAGTTTCAATGTCTAAAAGACCCAAATTTGAGTTATGTTAAGTACTTTCTTTACTTCATGCCAAACCAACTTTGTGAAAGTACAATAAATCATTAAATGATCAACACACTCGGCTTTATTATTGCATGAGCTACAAATAGGACCATTCCCACCTTTGTAACATAATTATCCCATGTTAAAATTTTATTTTCTAGAGCACACCAACCGAAAAGTTTTATTTTTTAATGAGATATGCCATTTCTATAGAGAGGAGTGCCACCAACATTGTTCTACCTCTATAGTAAATAAAGAGGATTGATTCATATGCAATATTAGTTGTTACCTTTCCATTCTTCTCATTCCAATACCAAGCTAAAACATCATCATCAACTAAGAGTTGAATACCACCTTTTGTTCAGGCCATTTAAATAACTTTCACATTCTTATTCTAAAATCCCCTACACCTCTAGTTTATTTTCCTTTTTCCATCTCTAATGGACCCCTAACCCATATTCAGTCAATCCTACTTGTCCTAAATACATAATACCTTTGGACTGAAGAGTATTTACCAAGGCTGTAGATAATTTATGGGTCCCAGATCCACCAATGAAAATATCCTACCCAACTCGTATAGACCAACCGTTCCCTGGTTTCCAATTCCCCCAAAATATTAAAAGAACATACTAAACATTTCCAAATATTTGATGCTCCTTTTGCTTTTTTATTGTTTGATCTTATCCATTCAATATATAGCCTATGTTTCATATATTTTAATGTGATCAATCTAGTTTTTAAATTATAAGAGAAAAAACACCTCCATAAACTTTAATTTTGACAGTTAATGCTTGATCGAACATGAATGTATTTTATATTCCTTGCCCTCCAAGTTTCTTGGGCCAGGATAACCTCTCCTAGCACACCAAAAGTACTCCTTCCTTTTGCTTATTTCATGTCCATAAGAAACTAAAAACTATTTTCCTGATCTTGTCCAAACTAGATTTTGGAATCTTGCCTAAGGATAACAAATATACCAAAATATTCTCAAGAACAACCTTCACTAGTTAATCTCCCACCCAAGGAAATTTATCTACTACACCAATTTCCAATCCTTTTTTCAACCTTTTCAGGAGCCACATCTAGTGTTTAGCTAAATAATTGTTTGTCTTCAAATAGTATCCTAGGTATTTTAAGCCATTATTGAGACGATATATATGGTAAGGAAATAATTGTCCAATTTGGAGTAAAATTTAATCATCGACACCATTTTCCTGAAAATGTGACTTTGTATCACTGGCATCCATACTTGTAGCATCACAAAACTTATCCAATATTTCCTTATATACTTGTCATTCTCCCTAAGAGCCTCTACCAAATAGCAACACATCATATACAAAAAGTAAGTGAGTGATTCAAATAATAGATGATATTTTGACTCCTACCAGTCGACCTTCCATCTTTGAATTTTCAATCAATCTTCTTAAGCCTTCAACAATTAATAGGAATAATAGAGGGGACAATGGAAATCCTTGTCCAATTCCTCTTGAACTTTTAAAGAACTTTGTTGGGGCACCATTCACTGGAACAACAAAGTTTGCAAAGCATACACATCCCATTATCCAATTTGTAGCTTTTGGGGTGAGACCAATATGAAGGAACACTAGTATGAGAAAATCCCAACTTACTCGATCATATTCCTTGACCAGATAATGTTTTAACGTCACGACCTTCAATATTTTTACCTTTATACTATGAAAGCACTCATGAGAAACCCTAGTGGCATCCATTATCTGGCGATTGTCTAAGAATCCAAATTATTCCTTAGAAATGGATTTTGATAACACATGCTCAATTATGTTTGTAATCACCTTATATATGATTTTGTATACCAAGTTACATATGGAAATGGGTCTAAATTCATTGAATGATGCATGCTTAGAATTTTTGGGGATCAATGCAATAAAATTAGCATTCAGTGCACTAGTAAATTTTCCTAGAACCCATGATTCATCCATAGTTGCTAATAAATCAAGGCCCATAATGTCAAAGAACCCCAAGAAGAGTTTGACATACCACCCATCTGGGATTGGACTTTTTTTATTTTGCAAAATCTGTTAAAATCTTCTTAGTTTCATCTAGAATCACCGAAACAACATTACTCTTACCTCCCTCCCCGAGAATAATTTAAGATAACATTGAATAACATTCATTTGAGTTGATGTGAATTGGCAGTAGGAGGAGCTAGGGTCCATGAACATGCACGGAGGATAGGGTTGGACTGCTTGCAGACCTGGCCTGTAGCCTGCGGCTGTCTGTCGGATGCAGAGGGGGTTAGCATGGTGACTCGTGCAAACCTATGTATGGATGGGGCTTGTAGGTTGATTAGGGTGGGCTGGAATTGGCTTAGGCAGCAAGTTTATGTTAGAAAATAGGACCATATAGCAATAACAGATATACAGTTAAATCGTTAAACAAGATGCAAAACACATTAAACACATTATAGAGAGACACAGATATAATGTGGTTCACCCAAATGATGGGCTACATCCACACAGAAATCGCTAGTCCTTTTATTATCATCCATAAAGGTGAAGGGATACAACCCGTAGAAATATTGTTGCACTTCCTCTTCAATCTCTCACAGTCTCTCTCACACAATCACAGAGATTGTTTACAATGCTACAATAAAATACAATGCCTTACCCAGTCGTATTACAATGCTTTTCTTTTATAGGGGAAATACCATGGGAAAATACTACGGCTAACCCAATACCATGGGTCCACAAAAATGTTGGCCAACAAACATCCCAAAAAATTTTCTCAGGGGTACAACATGACTAAATAACATCTCCAATTATGGAAGATCAGGCTCCACAACCAACAATATCCCACTTGAAGACTGATCACAACAAATCCACCGCTGCTGCACTTGCTAGACTATGCTCTGGACCTTGGACTTGGCTAATTTCTTATTTTCACCTTCATGCTTGAAAGCCAACAGAAACCGAGCAGGAACTCAGTTTCTATCTGGTTACTCCCTTTGTCAACATGTCTGCAGGATTTTGTCTAGTATGTATCTTTTCCAGTTTTGACAGTTCTTCATCTAGAACAAATCTTATGAAGTGGTACTTGAGATGTATATGTTTAGTCTTCGAATGAAAGGTTGAGTTCTTTGCAAGATGAATGGCACTCTTGATGTCATTGTAAAGCCTGCTATTCTCCTTCTTCTTACCCAGTTCCTCCATGAACCTCTACAACCAAATGATCTCCTTACTATCCTCTATAGCAGCAACATACTCTGCTTCCGTTGTTGAAAGTGTAACAACTTGTTGCAGTTTTGAAATCCAACTTACGGTTGTTCCACCCATAGTAAACACATACCCTGTGGTGCTCCTCTTGTTGTCTTTATCACCAGCCATATATACATCAACATATCCCTATAGAACAGTGTCTGAACCTCCAAAACATAATGCATGAGAAGTGGTACCTCTCAAATACCTGAGAATCCATTGTACTACTTTCCAATGCTCTTTACTTGGATTATTAATATACCTGCTCACAACTCTCACTGCATGTGCAATATCTGCTCTTGTGCACACCATGGCATACATCAAGCTTCCAACTGCTGATGAATAGGGAATCTTCGACAGGTAATCTATCTCTTCCTATGTCTCTGGATACATACCCTTACTTAGTTTGAAATGGTTGGCTAAAGGTGTACTAACTGGTTTTTTATTCTGCATTCTAAACCTCTGTAACACATTTTCTATGTGCTCACCTTGAGAAAACGTCAATTTGTGATTTTTCCTGTCTCTTGTTATTCTCATACTAAGGATTTGCTTTGCAACACCAAAATCTTTCATCGCAAATGATTTAGCTAGTTTTCTTTTGAGCACATTTATATCCTGCATGTTAGACCCTGCAACAAGCATGTCATCCACATATAATAACAAAATAATATATATTTCATTATCTAGCCTCTTGATATAAACACAGTGGTCAGAATGACATCTATCATAACCTTGTTATGTCATAAACTTATCAAATTTTAAATACCACTTCCTTGGAGCTTGCTTCAGGCCATACAAGTTTTTGTTCAACCTACAAACAAAATTCTCCTTCCCTTTGACCTCATACCCATGTGGCTGCTGCATATAAATCTCTTCCTCCAAATCCCCATTGATAAAGGTTGTTTTTACATCTAATTGTTCAAGATGCAAATCTTCTACCGCCACTAGAATTAAAATAGTTCTAATTGAAGTCATTTTAACAACAGGAGAAAATATTTCATCAAATTCTATACCTTTCTTTTATGCAAACCCCTTTACAACAAGTCTATCCTTGTACCGCTTCTTGCCTCCATCTTCTTCCTTCAACCTATAAACCTATTTATTCTGCAATGTCCTTTTTCTGTAGGTAACTTAACCAAATCCCAAGTCTGGTTTCTTACCAATGAGTTCATCTCCTCATCCATGCCTTTCTCCCACTTATTTCTAGTTTCTACTTGCATTGCTTCTTCATAACACTTTGGTTCCCCGGAATAAGTCATCAATAAATAATACTGTGAAGGAGAGAATGGTTTAGGGGGTCTACTTAAGTTGGTAGATTTTCTTACAATTGCAAGAGTTTCTGGTACCTGCTACTGCTCTTGATTTTTTGGTGCCTTTGGAACTTCATTTTCTTTGATTTCATCAAGCACTGTGTACTATGTGTTTTCCTTTTCCACTTTCTTTCCCTACAACTGATCTTTGTACATAACCTTTTCACTGAATACTACATCTCTACTCCTAATGATTTTGTGATTTTCAAAATCCCATAAGCGATAACCAAAATCATCAACCCCTTATCCAATAAAGGTACATTTCTTGGATTTAGCTTCAAGCTTTGTTCTATAATATTTATCAATATGGACAAATTCTTCACAACCAAAAGTTCTCAGAAATGAGTATTTTATGTGTTTACATTTCCATGCCTCCTTTGGAATCCCACCATCCAAAGCACTTGAAGGCCCTATGTTTATTAAATAAATAGCAGTGTTTACAGCATCATCCCAAAACTGTAAGGGAAACCCTACATGCAATCTCGTACACATTGCACGCTCCATGATCGTTATGTTCATTCTTTCTAACACACCATTTTCTTGTGGTGTTCTAGGGACTGTCTTCTATCTGCAAATCCCATTGTGTGAATAGTAACTGTCAAACTCCTTGTTGCAGTACTCACCTCCATTATCAGATCTGAGACATTTCAACCTTTCACCTGTCTCATTCTCATCCAAAGCTTTCCACTTCTTAAAAGTATCAAACACATCAGATTTTTGTCTAATGCAATAAACCCAAGTTTTTCCACTTGCATCATCAATAAAAGTAACATAATAACAAGAGCCACGAAGAGATTGTACCTAAGCCGGTCCCCATACATCTATATGGACAAGCTATAACTTTTAACTCTTCTTTTGTTTCCCAACTCTGAGAAATATAACTCTCTTTTGTTTTTCGTAAACACAATTTTCACAGAATTCCAAACTTACCTGCTTCAGATCTGGAAGCAGTTTCCTTGAGTGGAGAATCTGCATCCCCTTCTCACTCATGTGGCCAACCCTATGGTGCCACAACATCGCACCTGTTTCTATGAAAAGTTTATAGCTTCAACTTTGGGACTGTTGGTATTTCTTTTTGTTATGCTATATTGCATCAAACTATTTTTTTATTACATTTGAGGCATAGTACACAAATATGTTTCTAGATTTTCATGTAAACTTTCTAGTAGTTTGTTGGTACTATGGATTGGCAGGGACTATTTGCTCGTCCCTCATTGCTTGTTTGGACCTATATGGTTTACTCTGAATACACAATATTGTGTATCTACCAAATGTAATCTTGTTCTCGAAAGATGAAATGAAATTATGCTTTTTTCCCAAGAAAAAAAAACATTCATTTGAGTTACAATGAAAAGATTCCAAAGATCCCTAAAAATATTATGAAAATGTCTCATTGTTGCATCACTTAATTGTTATTGTTATGTCGTGAGGATACTATCTTCATTGAATAATTCCCTTAGAGAATTTGAGTTCCTTCTATGTTCTACAAACCTATGAAAGAATATGGTATTTTGGTCTCCTTGAGCTATATTTCAAACATCCCTACATTTAGGCACCAAGTTTCCTCTTGAAATTTTTTATTTTTAATCAAATCTCTTATAATGAAGAAACCATGTTTCTATCATGCTCCCTTAATGTACATTATACATTATTTATGAAGAATCCATTGATTTCCCCTTCAAAGTTACATCACTCTTCCTTCAATTCTTTCTTTTTACTTTTTTCCCACTTTAAGTTTAATGACCAGTGAATGCTTTGCAGAGACATCCTCACCCATAACCATTGATATCCAATGTTCTTTTATCAAATTTTCAAATTCCTTCACCTTATTCCATACATGATTGAATTTAAAAGGATAATTTATCTTCTCTATGCCAGTTTTCAACTTAAGAACAATTGGCATATGGTCCAATATCAAGGTGTTTACCACCCATGACCTGTATCTATCCATAAAAGATAATAAATGTTCATAAATGAAAAACATGTCTAATCTTTGGCAATCCCTCATCACCCAATCGGCCTTTCCTCCAATTAGGATAGAGAGATATAGGCAATACATAAATTAAATTTTCTTCTTGAAAAAACTGGGTGAAAAGGTTAGCTAGTGGATCAAATCTCAGCCTGGTTCCCCAAACTTCTCTAGCACATTGTTAAACTTGGATCCCCCCATAATATTAAGTTTGGATCCTTTAACAATCCATCCTCCATAACTACATTCCAAAATCCCTTCTATTTGAATAAGGTCCATAGCAATTTACCAGCTTAAGCTTTTGAGTCAAATCCCTTGAAAACCCCTCCAATAATATCCATACATAGGACATAAATGGAACAAAGTTAGTCTTTAGAGGTTTTCATTATGAGAGAAACCCCCCTGATTGACCAACACCATCTACAGAGCACATACCCCAATCCCCTATTACTTTTGCAATAATATTTCTAGCTTTTGATCTACACACCATAGTTTATTGAATAAAGATTACATCTGGTTTGGCCATCTCAGACACTCTTTAGAGGGACAATAGTTTGGATCCCCCCCCCCCCCAATCCCCTAACATTCAAGAAAACAATATCATTTCTTTACCTGAGTCAAGGCTTAATGTGCTCCAAGTGCCCTATTATCACTAGAGAAATTCCCTTCAGCTAATTCCTTGAACGAGTTATTCACTAACATATTTTTTGAACTTAGTCTTCATATGAGAAAAATGTAATTCCAATCCTCCTTTCATTGCATCTTTATGCATAGAAACCCCTAATTGGTTTTACAAACCCGAACCCTCCATTCATGAAATTTGAGAAAAAATGGAATCACCGTAACTACTTCCCTTCCTACCCACATCGTTTTTTTGAATATTCCCATAAAAGACCTGAAGAGGAGACTTTTTAAAAACCTCCTTGTAAGAAGGGACAATAGTAGTGAGAAGCTTAGTATCCAACTGAGAATTTTCAGCACTCAAGAAAATAGAATTTCAATCAACTGACTCGAAATTTAATACCCCCTTCCCCTCAGAGTCATCCCAACCAGACATCTTCTCACTAAATGGTGTAGTAATCCTAGAGCCATCTCCATTTGAAATTGGGCCCTCCTGTCAAACTAAGGGGAGTATTACTAACCAACAGTATAATCGTTTCCTACATATTCAAAAATTTGACACAAAATCAATTACATATGCTAAAGAGGGTTCAACGGGTCTCGGGTATTCATAATAATAAGGGATTTAAAAAAAATGCTTCTCCTTGGACAATTCAAGGCCAGCATAACCACTTTAGGACAATTTTCACTAACCACTACACCTTTAGCCTTTATGAGCCCAGGGACGTTTAATTTATTAAAACAAACTCCATTTCTAGATCATTCAATGAATTATACAAAGAGGGGGAGATTAATCTTAACTTATCCAGAAAATATTGACTCAATTCCATATGATGAGGCGCCTGACTGAAAGGAGATTCAGTATCCTGATTCAAGACTTTGTTGCATTACCCCAATACCTTGTCTAACACCATACTCCCTTTGTCAAGGGTTTCAACCTTATGAACTACATTAAAACCCAAATTACCTCCAGGGTAATTTTTATGTAGAAATCCAACCCTTTTGCAAAGTGAACATTTAAAGAGTCGAGTTTTTGAAAATATGACTTCCCCCTCCAAACTATTTTAATTTCTTATAGTAATCCCTTGATAATATCAACCTCAACCAACACACTACTGGTGAATTTGTCTTCCATGATAATCAAATGATTCTCAATATGAATAAGCCTACCAACCTCATCCCCACCTGCAACAAAAGCTTCATGATTCCAAACCTCAAGGGGAAATCCTGGAAGGAGGACCAAATATGTCTAAATTGCAAACTTTCTTTTGATGGGTCAAATGAATGACACCATCTCTTTAACATAAGGCTACCCTTACCACATATCCAGACTCCTTTTAATATATTTGTTGCATCTTCCTTAGCCTTGAAGGTGAAGCAGCACCAACCCTTTAGCAAAATTGAAATCAAAGTGTTGTATCCTAGAACCGATTCCCAATTAGTTGCTACCCAACCAACAAATCCTTTCCATTCATGGACTTGTAGCTGAATTTTCTCACTAACGCAGTTAGAGAAAGTTTAGCCACATCATCCAAGCCCACACCTCTGCCCATAACCATCTCATGTCTATCATAATGTGCCTTCCAAACCATGCTCTAACAGTGCCCATAATGATTTTTCCTTTCCTCTCAAAGAGACAAATCAAAAGTATTTCCCACAAGATTAGGGTTTTGTGTATCTCGGATGTCAGTCACCTTGGAAACCCCATAGTAGGGGTGAGAAGGACTAGAAATACTCCCTTCGTTAACGTCCACTGCACCTACCTTCTCATTTATTGCCAACACACTTGTGTTAGTTCCCAAACAAGCCTCCCTTTCAAAATTATCATCAACTAGCTTCATATACCATCAATACATCCCTCTAATCCACTACCTGGCTCAATACTACAAGTTTTCGACAAATTTAACTAAGAACTATCATTGTCCAATGATCCTCGGGCCTGAAGAAGTAATTGCTTGAACTCCATGTCTATATGAAATAATCCTTCACAGACTCATACCTCCTCATCACACGAGTCCAGTAAAGATTTCTAAATGTTCCACCTCATCGCTCAAGTGTAACCATTCATCCGCCATCTCAACTTACCCCTACAAACCACCAAACCGTTGTCACGCCTTCCCCTCATTCCAAACCATTTTATAGAAACCCTAGCTTGTCATTATTCTACAAAAACCCTCGGCAAAGTTCACATTAAACTTTATGTCAAGTTGTATTTTCATTTTTTAACATTTTGTAACTAGTCTATAAAAGGCTTTAATTAAATGTGGAGAAATAATTTGAAATATTTTTTTTTCAAATTTTAATTAAAATTCAAATGTTAAAATGGATAAAGAAAACTAATAACCCACTCGGATACTATTAGAGAGTGCTTATCCACCGACAATAAACAACCTATATATCTATTATTGTAAAAGTGGAATTGACCCCCAAAAATAAGTTTAATAGGTTGAGTGGAGTATTGTACAACCTTCATTAAACCACGTGTCATGTCCATAAATCACATAGGTGTAAGTGTGAGAACCGACCTATTTATCGATTATTGTAAGAAAATAATTTTAATAGGTGGAGTGGGCAATTGAACAACCTTGTTGTAGATCATGGGGTATGACCATAAATCACGTAAGTTTATTTTTGAACACCACACCAATTTTATAATATTATTATATAAAATCATGAATTGAAGTTTAAACTAATGAAGAGGTAATATAATTCAATTTAATGTTTTGGTTAACTACTAATAATACATATCCATAATATATTAATAATTTAATAATTAGTAACTAATAGTAATATGTTAAATATATATTATAAATTATTTACAAGATGAATTATAATCAACTTCGAAATAATAAGGTGAAATAATTGTTTAGATATGATTTTTTTAAAACCGAGAGTGGCTTTGTTTGTATTAATAAAAAGTTGAAAAACTTTAACAAAATAATATAAAAATTTTGAAAATAATATTCGAGGTTTTTTAACGATATAGATCTTAATTATAGTTATTTTAGAAAAAATATACTTGAGGTAAAATACATATTTCTATTGATTGTTATAGATTTTAACAAACTATCTTAATAATAACCTAAAAAAAATTATGTTTTAAAACAAACTAAGAATCAATATCATTGTCTATAACTTGGACATCTTGAGTGTCTTCGTCTTCATCCTCAGTGTTCTTCTCAACAACATCTTCCTAGCTTGCAACATCAGCATCATGATTCTTTTTCCATGGTCTTCTCAACATCCTCATCCTAGGTGTCTCGGCTTTCTTCCGTTGTCTACAAATTTCTTAGCTATTGAAGTAAGAGACACCAAATTGCTTAGCTACTAAAAGAACTTCATGGCAATCCACAATAGTCTCAATTTGTTTATTTGAGCCTCGTGATTGTAAACCTTCCCTTTGACCTCATCCAAACGAGGACCTAAACCAGTTGCAAAAGTGATAATATGAAAAACAACTTGTTTAGTTTCAACAAACCTGGAATCAACCAAGGGGGCTTGTGAGGTTATCTGGAGGACTGTGGTAACCAAACCCTACAATTGGGAGTTCATCCGTCATATATGGCTCCGCAAGTCACGAATGTCAGTTCTTGTCTCATGCATATCGTTAAACAATTCCTAAAGTTGGCCTTCAATATCAACTAGAGCCATCTTTCCTTCAACATCAACTTGCGACTTCGTATTTGCAAGAAATGCTAGTATTTCCCACTCTCCAATATCCCACGGATCCCAAATAATCACAACACTAGAACTTGTTCTAAGAGTGTTGAGTATCCTCCCGCCCAATAGACTCAACGTCCAAAGGCCACTCCCATGGGGTGTAGGGGAAAGTAACAAGAAAAATCCTCTTCTAGAAACACCATAACCAAACAACTCTAGACCTTGTTCTTTCCCTCAACTCTCCTGAGACAATGACTTGCAATGAAACATAAAGGATAATTTTCTACTTCTTTCATAAAATATTTTTCCCAAGGGAGAAGACACCTCACATTAAACACAACAAGTTGGAAATTGGGAACACTAAATGGTGAAAGGACATGGATACGGTCCTACTCATGGCCTTTTTAAACAATATGAAAGGGATGTCGACCTTATGAAAGCAACAAAGGATAAAAATGCTTAGGGAAGCCAACAATGAAGGACTTGTTGACCCTCACTGATAACTAGCTTCATCTTTCATGTTATTTTCCCACTTCACATAGAATATTTGAAATTCAGGAACATGATTGAGAAGCATATTAAGCTTCTTTTGCAATCTATTAGCTATCTTATCCTCAAGATCCTTCTTGCTTCTAGTCTGATCTAGAATTAATAATGAATCTCCAATAATTACAATAGATTGAATTCCCTTGGAAACAACATTGACGAGCACATGATAGAGAGCATAATGCTCAACTTAATTGTTTGTAGCCACTCCCACATTCAAAGGTTAAGATTGTATGCCCTTTAGGATTCAAAAGGATCTCTCCCTCACCTACTTCCCTAGATTAAGAGATGAACTATTATTATAAGTATTTTGTTTGATTAAATTTAGTAAAAAAAATGTTAAAATCATTATTTTTTTTATATAATTTGAATTATATATTTATGTTTTCTAGACAATTGAATATTAATAATCATTTTAACATTAACACATTGTTAAATATATTTTTTCTTGTTCTTGCGTTTTGAATTGAAATTATATTTAATATATGCATACTACATGAATTAAATTAAATCTAATATATATTCCTCTTTAATTTATTTGAAAATAATTTTCAAAACTTCCTTTTTTTCTTTTTCTTTTTTAATTTCTTGCTCTCTTAAATTGCAATTTGGAAGTTGGAAGGTCAGGATTTGTAAAGAGAATCAAGTCTTTATCAAAATTATAGGTCTTTGTCTTATGAAGTCTCTTTATTGTCTATTAAAGGGTTTTGTCTACAACTACCACCTTCAAGGAAGAAAGCTTGGTAATTTCATTTCTTCTATATATGTATTTGGTTCTTTTGGAAAAAACATGTTCTTAATCTCTAAATCAATAGTTTCTTGATTGCCATAATTGTGAGTATTGTCATCTTTAATAAATTGTTGCTCACATGCTTGCTAGTTTTTTGGTTTATATTTATGCCTTTTGGGTTGTTTTGAATGTGCACGAGCTTGAAGACAAAAATGTTGAAGGCGCCATGTTTGTTGGCATAACCGACACCAAAAAGCAATTTTCTCATAATCCAAAACCTAGACCCATCTAAAATTATCCACTATAAAAGAATATATATTTTTATATAATTGCCCAAAGTATTGTCAAAGTCCTTACAAATTGACAAGTACCAAAATGAAGGAATGGGTTTGGGAGGTGAACCCAAACTGTCATTTTTGTAATAGATAATTGTAGGATTTGGGAAACCATGGGTAACAAGAAATAGGGCTCCTCCATCAATACTTTTTTATAATCAACTAGATTGGAAAACGAAGAGATCTTTACAACATAGATAAACTTTACAATCATTTGTCTATGTTTACAACATAGATAAACTTTACCATCCTTTGTCTATGTTGTATAAATCCATTGGTACATATTTAAAGTAGTATGCTAGAAACCATTGAACTTGTATGTAATTGAAAAGGATTTGTAAACTAAAAGTAAGTTCGTGACATCTAAATCAAAGACTCCTAACATAGGCACCTCTTCAAATTTCTTCACAATACATGGATTCGACATAAGAAGTTTCATAACAACTTAAGTATATGTTTTATACTTAAGTGTATCATTTAAATATACATGTTTTAGAAATTTAAACACACTAATACCCCCTCCTCCATTTAATCATAATACCAAATTAATGACTAAATCTTTATATAAATTATAGTTAAAACCCCCACTCCTCCATTTAGTCATTGTACCAAATTGATGATTAAATCTTCACATAAATTATAGTTAAACAACATAGAATCTTCCAAGTTTGCATGATTCCCTTGTAAAAACTTCAATTTTACTTGATATCTTCGACATAATCGACAAAAAAAATCCAAGGCTTTAGTTCAAATAAATGTGAAATATCTCCCTAAGTTGGGAGGTCATGAACTAAATTATCTTAATTTTCAAAAAAAATCAGTTTCATGATCAAAATTATAAATTTATCTTTTTATCATTTAAAAAATAAATGAAAATATGTATTTGAATTTCAGTTAAATTAAAAAAAATGCAATTATTAAAGCAACCAACTAAAGTTATATTTATATAACATATAAATTCTAGAATTAAATAACTAAATAACATATATACTATTAATTGTTTCCCAATCATGCATTCATTGATGACTATACGTTCGGCTTGGTCAACAATTGTTAGCTAGTGTCACGTCGCCTAATGAAGAATCTGATCTCAAAAAATCCAAATATAGAATTTTAAATTGAGACCACTCACACTAAAAGAAAGTCCTTTATTACACCGAAGGTGTTTTAAGGGTTGCTCCTGTGAGAAGGTTTAGTCATCCACTCGTCGTCTGTCGACAGCCTATGAGGAGTCACCCTGTGTCCACCGTTAAACTAATCTTTCACGTCGTTAAACTAACCCTCTTTCACACCGTTAAACGCAAATGACATTCATCGTCTGTAAATGGTCCGCCTACTTTGAAACCGTTAAACTAACCCGCTTTCACCGTCTGTAAATGGTCCGTGCGCTTTCACACCATTAAACTAACCCGCTTTCACACCGTTAAACGCAAAGGACATTCATCGTCTGTAAATGGTTGCAACTAAACGCTATGGACCATTATTTCAATATTTGTATTGTTAGTCTGCAATTACCACAGCAATGGGCTCGGTCGTTCTACATCAGACGTGCTATAGGGATTATAGGCATGCAGGTTTCAATGGTAAGGATATTTATCATAGAATACGCTTTCTCTGAGGTGGTTATCAGGGCAGGACTGGTGGTGGTGGTGGCGTAGTTGTGCTTAGTGGGTCCTTTACTTATGGTTGCATCTAATGAGGCTCCCCATCCAAACTCATATCTACCTGTTGAAATTTCCCTTGGACAAGATTGGACGGAATTGCTCCGGAGGCAAACTCATGGCGAATTTCTTTAACATATCTAATTCAAACCTATAAATTTGTTGAAAATACATAGATGTAATTAGTTACTATGTTTGTGGAGAATGAAGGATAACAAACCCACTGCAAAATCATAAATAACGCCACTACAAATTCAGAGTGAATTGATGTAAATACACAAAATTGATGATAATACTGCAAATCACCTTAGAGAAAGTGTATGTCACATGCCCCATTTTGCAAAACATTTTCATGTTTTTGAGGAACATTATGTTATATTTTTTGTTAAAGTTTGTAATTAATGACCAAGTGGGGTCAAGGATAATTTAATGTAATTGCAGAATATTATATTAATAAATAAATGAAAGATGAGACAACAGCTTAGGGAAGCTGTTAAATGAGTGTTTTACTGGTCACTTAGTGGAGGAAGCTAGGTTGAGAGCAGATTGACATGTGGCAGCATCCTATAACGACTTCTAGTTGTTGCAGGTAGCAACTCCCCTATTTTTGTGGTCATGATTCCCCAAGAAAGTGGAACAAGAGCAAGTGGCTCATTAAGTAAAAACTGACCCAAAAGACCTAGGCATGCTAATAAAACTTCCCATTGAAGACATATGAGGCTACTCATTCTAGATTTGTGATCATTTTGAGTGAATGAAGTGCACAAGAGAATTCGATGGAGGGGACTAGCTGAAGAAAGTTTGAGTGGATAAGTGTTGAAGACCTGAACTAGTGCAGCTATTCCAAGCTGAGTTCATGCTGCTGTAAACAGAACTGAGTTACTGTTGAAAACTCAGTGGAGTTGCAAAGGATTTCTAGACTACATCTCTCACCTAGTAGTTCTACTAGGTGGACTAGGAGACAAGCTTGGGGGTCCTGAGAATTGCAGTACAACTCTTCTTCAGCAGTTGTTTGGGAGGAACGGGTTCCTTAAACTGTTGTCACCTCATCTATAGTACAGGTTCTACTTGTTTAGTTCAATCATTTAATTATTTACTGTAGCTGGAAAGTTCAAGATTAATCATTGATATAGTATATTTTTGTTAGGGATAGATAGGAGAAATGTATATCTTGTGAAAGTTAGTAATTAGCTAGATTAGAATAAATAAGCAGAGAATTTTCTGAGTTAATTTATAGATAGAAAGAAAATACCTAAATTGTATTTTTCCACACCTTTTGCAAGGTAGTACTCTAGTACAGTAGGTTAGTTTATTTTTTAAAACATTGGATTCAATAAAATATGTATGTAGATGCAAATGGTTATTTTCTATAGGATTTTTGTATAAATTGTTTATAGGTCTTCTTTTGTAATTTTTATTATTTACTTAAAATATTTAAACAAACTAAATAGAGACAGAGGCAAGAGCCTAAGTATTGCACACTAGTGTGTGTAATATTTTAAAACAGTAAAACTAAAAAAAATTATATACTATAATACCTAATATGTAATCCTAAACAGTTAATATAGAAACAGTAAATTATCTAGATTTACTTAGCAAAACAGTAAACCAGGTTAAACATTTACCCAGTTAGGTCACCTATGTGAAAAATGCAAACTAGGGTTAACTGAAATGAAATACTGCTCTGTAAATTTTTAAAAAAAAATTAGGGTTTTTAAAAGAACTATTCTTTTATAACAAAATAAAAGCATAATTTATAAATATCAAAATCTAGCAGTATAATCCAAAAAGTACATAAGATAGGTAAATTTATTCAATAATATCATTTTTCTGTTCAATTCCCAGAATTCATTTCTGCATTAATAATTATGCTATTATCAGAGTATTCCACTGTCAAAGGTCCTCAAATCATAATTCTTTTAAAGAGGAAACATAATTTATTAATAATCTATTTAACCCTAAACCCTCGAAAAGTAAATAACAATAAAAGTAGCTAAAATGAAGATAATATACATAAATATAAACCAAACAGAGATACTGTTAATTCAGCCTTAAGCTGTGAGAATTCTTTTAATATTAAAAACAAAACTGAACAGACATAGTCTCGGCCTACAGCCTTTTACATCACCAGTCAAGGCTTGAAAGCCTGAGTAAAAGTATTTAAATACAAATAGAGTTCACTTAAACAAAACATCTGTTCCAACTACAAAAGCCCTTCCAAAAAGAAGTATTGCAAGAACAGCCATTAGGGATTTTTAAAAACCCTAAACAAATTCTCACGCCCAATGGCCTGTTCAAATAAAATTCACAGCTTTAAAACAGTACCAAACATATCATTATAATTCAACCATGGCCGAAAAGGCTCGAAAATTAATTCATTAAGTCACGACTGTGAAAGCCCGATTCTTCCATGACAAAACAGCCACTAGGGTTTTTTAAATAAAAAAGAAAACAAAGAAACAAACAGAGCATCTAACAGCCACGGCCGAACAAGTAACCAACAACACATGATAGTATCATCATAATCCACCATACAACTCGTGTAGGAGAACCCAAGTGAAACCGAGGCTTACCAGGGCGGATGCCCTCTTGAAAACTTGATAGTGGAGTCCTTCAGAACTGAGCCTTCACCTTGTGAGCCTGCACAATCAAAAATCTTGAATGTTAAATACTTATAATTTTAACAAAGTAATAACTTCTTTATATGCAGAAAAATTTATTTAAGTTCGATTCTTACCCAGAAATTTATTTTTGCACAGCTATTCTGATGTGGTGAGCCAACCTCGCCTCCTTTGTTAGTAACCCGAGTTGAATTGGAGCACTGTCAGAAGAAATTACAAATCGCAGTGTTTAAATTTTAAGCCCTAATCCTCGCCGAGGTGAGCATCAAACCCACAAGAGGAAACAAGCAGTAAAACAAATAACCCAGCTCAGTCTTTCAAACAACCCTCTTCATACTATGTATGTTTAAAAAAAACACTCACAGAGTACAACTCACACAGTAAAAACAAAGGCGAAGACAACCCAACCTTCAACACTCCTTTCGACAGTCAAAAACCACCTCACGACAGCAGAAATCTTTGTTCTCACTTTTAATACACTAGAACTTGAAAGACAAACTTGCAGAGGAGCTCGTTATGGCTCACGAAGGCCTGCGTGCAAATGATTGGAGGAATGATAGCAAGCCTGTCGGCCATGAGCTCACAGCTCGACCACTCCATAGCAAAGACCAAAAACAAAACGTGATTTTAGGGTTTGGAACAAGTTTTATGTGGCAACTGAAGGTCAACACAAAACCTAATCATTGAACACCAACCACATGTCCTCCAAATCTTTTGCGGGTTTTGGGTTTCTTGGTATAGTTCTAAACTATCATTTAAACATGCGCAATCATTTGTGTAAAACTCAAAACCTTTGGTATTATTGCTTGGAAATCATTACCCTCGTTATTGTTTTTCTTTATTTACTTAAACCATAGACTTTGTGTTTAAGAGCTAATCAATTGCACTAAGGATTAACAATTAAGCCCAAAAGTTAACTAATATTTATCCATAATCTCACACCTTTTTTAACAATGTTTTCTATTTGTCTTAGTAAGACACCAAAACAACAAAGGATGAATCAACATCATAAAAATGCTTAATCATAGAAATTTTGAACTAGGACTTAGTCTATTCATGGACTTAAAACTATGAATATATGCCTTGTTAAATAAAAACACGTATAAAACATGAATTTTATATAATGGGCTATGAAACACTAACACTTAGGTAAAAGAGAATCATCGGAAGAAATAATTAAAGTGTTAAAAAGAACATGAACATTTATAAACTGTACTTTATACCAAACACTAATGGTCACAAGTAGGTTTAACATATCCTCTATTTTTTGTTTGACCTCTTAGGTTATTGTGCTTTTATTGGAAGAAGTAGATCTGTTTATAAGATGCCATCTAAAATTAAATACAAATGTATTGTTGAAAACACAAAGAGGAAGGTTAATTAAACAAGTACTGTAGCAGTAAGCATAACTGAACTAAACCCATTCGATGACAATAGTGTTTTACAAACATTTATGCAGATTTCTAAACAATAAAAAAATATCAACAATACCTCTTACGGGGTCAAGCTGCAAAAGCAAACAATTTAACTAGCATTTTATCCTATGCTAGTTGAGGAATTTTCTCGATCTAGATTTATTGGTAACAAAACTTCTTACCTGTTTAGAACCTGTAAAAGAAGCATCACTTCATTGCGTTAGCTATAAGATAAGTAAACCTCGATCTCAACTAAGGTTCCATCTTATTTGTTAAGACAGTAAAAACACACTTAGTACCAGGTTCAAATAAAGTTTTCTTCCTCTAAACATAACTGCTAAATTTTAACATTCGTATCATGGTACTATGAACGTAAACAAATAAATCATTTAGAACTAGAAATTTACAATGTTAGATTCTAATACTATTGTTTGAAGTAACCACTAGCAGTTATTGTTCCTTAGGCAGTGACAACTATGAACATTTTATGTTGCATGAAAAATTTTAAATTCTTATGAATTTTTGGGTTATTACAGCGTATTCATGGTGTGCTAAGCTCTTCAAAATGATGGAATAGCCTACCCATTAGGAAAATAGACTCCATGGGTACAATTTTCATGATGAGAAGAGGACTGTTAAAGCGTAGGACATTATTGCAGCAAGATTTGCAGGTATTGAGGTCCAAGATAGGATTTAAGGTATTCAAAAAGAACTTGCAGCTCTTTCATTGAAATCACATGCCCATATCTGTTCACGGGGTTGGGCTTCTTGAGCATGAGTTTTCCTTCTCCGACAACCTTGCAAGTCCACCTCTACATCTCACAAAGAGGAAGATCATCATTGCAGAGCATTGTTTTCCATGCATCCCGCCTCATAGTACATATGAGTCCCCTATAACTTGGTTGGAGCATATGAATGGTATACAGTCTCTTGAGGAAGTGAAGAGCATGGAAACCTACCATTTGGCTCCTAAAGATGAGTTGAGTACATCCGACGGCTACGGAGGAATCAAGAGGAAGAGCTCTGCATGAATAAGTCTCTTTGAAATCTAATTTCTTTGAGGATGTGAAAATAGAAGCATATACTTCTTTATACTTCTTTCCATGCATGGGCAAGTGTGCATGATCTAATGCTCTTAATTTCTTCAATGCATCTTTGGCCTTGTGTTCACCGTTTCCATCTTCATTGTCCCTAATTTATTTTCCCTTTCGCTTGGCATGAATTCCAGGCACCTTATATACAAACTACCCCTTTGCATTGTCCTTCTGCCCAATTTTATCAAGAGCAACCTTATCTGGAAACGCATCCCCATTCTTGGTCTTTTTCTGTTTCTTTTCCCTTATCTTAGCCCTTTCTTGCTCCATTTTCAGCCTCAAGGCAAAAGCTTCCTCTCGATTTCCATTGATGCCAATCTTATCGTACTTAGAAAATGCAACATGGTAGACAAGATAGGATGTGGATTGCAACTCCTTCAAGGCTTTGGCACATAACACATGCCCACATCTTTAGAGCACCAAAAGCTTATATTTTCCATTGAATTCGAGGCTGGTAAGGAGAAAACTGCAAATCACCTTAGAGAAAGTGTATTCATGGTGTGCTAAGCTCTGCAAAATGATGGAATAGCCTACCCATTAGGAAATTAGACTCCATGGGTACAATTTTCATGAGTTTTTTATCGGGTTAACTTAAAACCAACACATTCTAAACTTCGAAATCGAACTGATATTGAATCATAGACGCCTAGCCCCTAGACTTCCAAATGTTATGGATTTCTTCTTTCAGGTTTTTTATTATAAAAGCCCTAGATTACAAAGCAACCCGAACCTAACCTGATAATTTACAAATTGTAGCAACAACAGAGACTTCCAGATTTTATTTTGTGCAACAACAGAGACTTCCAAATTGTAGCAACAACAGAGACTTCCAAATTGTGATTTATCGATTAATGTAAGAAAATAATTTTAATAGGTGGAGTGGGCAATTGAACAACCTTGTCTTTAGATCATGGGCTATGACCATAAGTCACGTAAGTTTATTTTTGAACACCACATCAATTTTATAATATTATGATATAAAATCATGAATTGAAGTTTAAACTAACGAAGAGGTAATATAATTCAATTTAATGTTTTGGTTAACTACTAATAATACATATCCATAATATATTAATAATTTAATAATTAGTAACTAATAGTAATATGTTAAATATATATTATAAATTATTTACAAGATGAATTATAATCAACTTCGAAATAATAAGGTGAAATAATTGTTTAGATATGATTTTTTTAAAACCGAGAATGGCTTTGTTTGTATTAATAAAAAGTTGAAAAACTTAAAAAATAATATAAATATTTTGAAAATAATATTCGAGGTTTTTTAACGATATAGATCTTAATTATAGTTATTTTAGAAAAAATATACTTGAGGTAAAATACACATTTCTATTAATTGTTATAGATTTTAACAAACTATCTTAATAATAACCTAAAAAACTTATGTTTTAAAACAAACTAAGAATCAATATCATTGTCCATAACTTGGACATCTTGAGAGTCTTCGTCTTCATCCTTAGTGTTCTTCTCAACAACATCTTCCTGGCTTGCAACATCAGCATCGTGATTCTTTTTCCATGGTCTTCTCAACATCCTCATCCTAGGTGTCTCGGCTTTCTTCCGTTGTCTACAAATGTCTTATCTATTGAAGTAAGAGACACCAAATTGCTTAGCTACTAAAAGAAATTCATGGCAATCCACAATATTCTCAATTTGTTTATTTGAGCCTCGTGATTGTAAACCTTCCCTTTGACCTCATCCAAACGAGGACCTAAACCAGTTGCAAAAGTGATAATATGAAAAACAACTTGTTTAGTTTCAACAAACCTGGAATCAACCAAGGGGGCTTGTGAGGTTATCTGGAGGACTTTGGTAACCAAACCCTACAATTGGGAGTTCATCCATCATATATGGCTCCGCAAGTCACAAATTTCAGTTCTAGTCTCATGCATACCGTCAAACAATTCCTAAAGTTGGCCTTCAATATCAACTAGAGCCAACTTTTCTTCAACATCAACTTGCGACTTCGTATTTGCAAGAAATGCTAGTATTTCCCACTCTCCAATATCCCACGGATCCCAAATAATCACAACACTAGAACTTGTTCTAAGAGTGTTGAGTATCCTCCCGCCCAATAGACTCAACGTCCAAAGGCCACTCCCATGGGGTGTAGGGTAAAGTAACAAGAAAAATCCTCTTCTAGAAACACCATAACCAAACAACTCTAGACCTTGTTCTTTCCCTCAACTCTTCTGAGACGATGACTTGCAATGAAACATAAAGGATAATTTTCTACTTCTTTCATAAAATATTTTTCCCAAGGGAGAAGACACCTCACATTAAACACAACAAGTTGGAAATTGGGAACACTAAATGGTGAAAGGACATGGATACGGTCCTACTCATGGCCTTTTTAAACAATATGAAAGGGATGTCGACCTTATGAAAGCAACAAAGGATAAAAATGCTTAGGGAAGCCAACAATGAAGGACTTGGTGACCCTCACTGATAACTAGCTTCATCTTTCATGTTATTTTCCCACTTCACATGGAATATTTGAAATTCAGGAACATGATTGAGAAGCATATTAAGCCACTTTTGCAATCTATTAGCTATCTTATCCTCAAGATCCTTCTTGCTTCTAGTCTGATCTAGAATTAATAATGAATCTCCAATAATTGCAATAGATTGAATTCCCTTGGAAACAATATTGACGAGCACATGATAGAGAGCATAATGCTCAACTTAATTGTTTGTAGCCACTCCCACATTCAAAGGTTAAGATTGTATGCCCTTTAGGATTCAAAAGGATCTCTCCCTCACCTACCTCCCTAGATTAAGAGATGAATTATTATTATAAGTATTTTGTTTGATTAAGTTTAGTAAACAAAATGTTTTTTTTTAAACAAAAACAGGGAGATAGAATATATAGTCCGGCAAAACAGCTGCCGGGTGCTTTTACAAGGCTAAGCAGAGATTCAGATATCCAGGTCTGGTCTATATCCAGTAGATATTTCTTATTTTAGAAGAGTAGCAGGATTACATAGGACAGCCAAGAGAAGAGGCTAGAAGGACTTCATTTCAGATCAAG